>PVIC010011889.1:0-40622 GCA_004025085.1 Thryonomys swinderianus
AAGGGAAGGAAATTCTGATACCTGTTATAGGTGGATCTTAGGGACAGTAGATAAAATAAGCCAGTGGCAAAAGGGGAAATATTATGTGATTCCATTTATGACCTAAGGTACCTCGAGTGGTTGGATTCATAGAAAGTGAGAAGGTGCTGCCAGTGGCTGGAAAGAAAGGCACCAGCTGCAAAACGAAGAGGGCTGCGGAGGGGCTGCGGAGGCTGATCGCACAACACTACACATACACTTCAGGCTGCTGAACTCCACACTTAAAGCTGAGCAAGATAATAAACTTTGTATCGTGTAAATTCTACAATTAGAAATAAAAATAACTTTTAAAGAGACGTTCTTAAAATGTTAACACCCTGGAATTAAAGGTAGTTTTGCTGAGTCCTTTATGCTGCCTTATTGTATGACCATTCTACTTGAGCGTATATTAACTTAATGATCAGAAAATAAAGGCATTTCAATTCTAGAAAAACACAAATATACTACAAAAAGACAGCTGTTTTACTTCCCTAAGGTAGTTAATCTAAATAATTTAGGACTTTGAGTTTTGGGGAGTTAATCACTATTTGGTTTTGTTAAAGGATGAATTTAAGTTTAGTCAATTGTTTTTTTCAGCTTCCTTTTATTTTTCTTCTCAGCCCACCAAAAAGAACTTAAAAGACATCAACATGCATTGTTCCGCACCAATTAAAATGTCTAGGTTAATTCTATAAAAATTACCAAGCAAACATGCTTTGTTAAAAAAAAATTATAATTTTCTTAATTTTTTTCAAAAAGTATTTCTTAACCGCTTAACGGATGCTGGGAAGCACACCAAGTCTTAGAAACATAGGGCCAGGGATTTAGCTCAGTGGTTCTCCTGCCTGCTTTTCAAGTGTAAGGTCATGAGTTTGATTGCTGGTACCAGGGGAATCAAAAGAAAAAATGTCTTGGAAACATGATAGTGACCAAGATGACTCCTGGCCTCCAAGGTTAGGCTGTCACTGGGAAGACGCGATACTGGTGTGGGACTCGGCGTATAGGCCCATACAGGGACCCGGGCACAGTTACTGAGTCATCTCTCACGGGTGGTGACACTACCAACCAACCTAGAAGCCTCCCCATTCCCACAACAGAGAGGAACTTCTGGACATCAAGACAACGGGACACTCTCAACTGAGACAAAATCATCATCTCAGGCAGAAAGAATGAAAATTTCACTTTTGCTCAGACTTAACTCATTCTTCTCCACTTGCAGCGGAAGCTACTTCCCTAATGAAGCTGAGACACCTCGATGAACTATTTCCTGAATTCATCGGGTGGAAGTTCTTTGACTGTACCAGCGTGAGTGGGTCAGGGTGAGGTGGGGAATAGGCAGACACAAAGGCATCTTGGACGTCTGGAGCCCAGGTTCATCTTAGGGTCCAGAGGCCATCCAGGCTTCCGATTCCTTCTTTCTCTATTGTCAAATGCCTCTCTGATCTCAAAATCATGCCCTCATTTCTGGTCTCTTTCCCAAGGCAACACTTTGATCAGGCAGCACAATTAATTGCTCAATATCATCTTCAACATCAGCAAAACCTTGAGAAGATAAGACAACTTAAAATAACATCATGACAGGCCGGAGGGTTAGCTCAGTGGTTCTGGGGCCTGCCTCTCAAGCGCAAGGTCCTGAGTTCAATCCCTGGCAACCACATACAATGCTGGGCGTGGTGACTCATGCCCACCAGCCATCAATACCACATACCACAATGCAGGGCGTGGTGGCTCACGCCAGTAATCCCAGCACTTGGGAGGCAGAGAAAGGAGGACTGCTGAGTTCCAGGCTTGCCTAGGCTACATAGTGAGCTCAGGGCCAGCCTGAACTACAAAGCGAGAACTTGTCTCAAAAAAAAAAACACCATGACAACTCAGTTGAAACAGGTATCATCTAGTCCATGCATCTGCCCAGAGATCAAAGTCAACTAGCAACAAACCCAACTAAAAAATCTAGGTGTCCAGTCTCCCGGATAGGTTTCTGTCTCTCCCGCTCCCCCTAACTCTCCGCCACTGTTCAAAATGTTTCCAGGGGGCCGGAGGGTTGGCTCAGTGGTTCCGGCGCCTGCCTCGCAAGCGCAAGGTCCTGAGTTCGATCCCCGGTAACCACATATAATGCTGGGCGTGGAGACACGCCCACCAACAATCACCACTGCATACCACAATGCCAAACGTGGTGGCTCACGACTGTAATCCCAGCATTCGGGAGGCAGAGACAGGAGGATTGCTGAGTTCACGGCAGCTTGCCTGGGCACCATAGTGAGCTCAGGGCCAGCCTGAACTACACAGCGAGACCCTGTCTCAAAAAGAAAAAAAAAAAAAAAAAAAGTTTCCAGGACTGCCTGAGATGCAAAACCCAGGCAGCTCCCAAAAAGCTGGTGTTGTCTCAGGAATGAACAGAAGATGAAGCCTAGGCACAGGATAGGCTGAGAAAACTGCAGAAGTCTGGGATGTCATTTTGTCTTAACTGTGATATCACTCGGAATTCCTTTCCTACCACGAACATGAGCTTTATGCTGACCCAGCCACACTCTCCCGGCAGCCCCTGGGGATGCGGGGTGCCCATCAAGCTATGAGCTAACTCTCAAGGACCGTGAGCAGAGGGCTCTAACGCAGGGACAGTCATCATACCATTCCAAACAAGAAAAACGAAGACGGCCCACAATGTCATCTTGCTTGGCTTTCTAACAAGATCCTAGGTTTGTGATGATGAGCCTATGGCATATGTGCACAGCAGCACACAGAAACCTCTCTCTCTCCATGAGCAAGCGAAGTGGCCATGTTGTTTTTTCTAAAACTTTAGTATTCAGGTTTAACTGCAGTGTTGACACTTTAGATTCAGTAAATGGGTTTTGGCATTGCAGTTTGGGTACTCAGTCTCTAACAGGTTCTGTATTATTGCCCTAGATAAACTTGTTGCAAAGTACTGTGGCAAGGAGCCACAAAACTCATGTATTTCTGTGCCCACACCCTTCTGTGTCCACCACCAATGCAGAGCCTCCAAAGCTTACTCAGCTCAACTCTCCCACCAACTAAACGATGCAGCCCTTGGTACCGACCCTCAACTTCTTTAGACACGTTCTTGTGCTTCGGAGGCCCAAGTCCTGGGAGTCAGTGCTAAAGCTGGCACGTACTTCCTTCACTGCACCTCCAAGCGCCTGGAGGAAATCTATACATTCCAAAGAGGGCTGTTCTGAAATCATTATGCTGTGATTGCTCTCTTGAAAGTGCCCGCCATGCATTAAGTAGCTCTGAATGTCACCTGGGAGAAGCAAAGTTTCAGCAAGGGTAGAGCCTCGGGGTCCCGCGGGCAGAATTCCCGCTCACAGCTGTCTCTCAGCAGCACACTTTCTCCGGAGCACACCAAGACTCCAGGCTGCTACCACCAACCACACTGTTTACACAAACAAGGTGGGCAAGGTGAACCATACTGCCCAGTTCTGCCAATGGGGAACCCGCCTAAAATCCAAGTTTGCAGGTACCAGACAAGGACTGATCTTTCAGGCAGGGAACACCCTAAAGAAAGTGGTCTCAGGGGCTGGAGGGTTAGCTCAGTGGTTCCGGCGCCTGCCTCGCAAGCGCAAGGTCCTGAGTTCAATCCCCGGTAACCACATACAATGCTGGGTGTGGAGACTCACACCCGCCAGCAATCAATACTAGATACCACATACCACAGTGCGGGGCATGGTGGCTCACACCTGTAATCCCAGCACTCGGGAGGCAGAGACAGGAGGATTGCTGAGTTCAAGGCTTGCCTGGGCTACACAGTGAGCTCAGGGCCAGCCTGAACTACAAAGCGAGACCCTGTCTCAAAAAAAAAAAAAAGAAAGAAAGAAAGAAAGAAAGAAAGTGGTCTCAGTCTGCTTTGCTCATTTTGCACAGAAGTGCGAGTAGTAGTTAAAAGTTTCACACAGGAGATACCCTACATCCAACACACAAGTGCTCAATTATATACACGCTAGGGCCAGGGGTTTAGCTCAGTGGTTCTGGCGCCTGCCTCAAATTATATACACACTACCAGTTCTTAAGTAATATTCTAATCATGAAGGTAAAGTCCACACCTCTTTCCTACTTGAACACAACACCAAAAATGAACAACAAATACAGAGGAGCAGGAAAAGCCATCAGGCTTTGAGGTTGCTGCCGCGTCCCTCGGTGAACAGGAACCACATGCCTGAAAACTACAATGACATTTTTCATATTATAATTAAGCCAACACTGGATCTGCTGTGGAATCACACAAAATTAAAACTTTAATTAACCCTAACTCAGCTAGCCCCATCTTCGAATAAAAAGACATTTTTGGATGGTGAATAAAAGGGAGGAGAGAGGCATTTCATTTTTTAAAGAAAGGGACAAGTCAGAAGGTCAGGTCAGGGGCTATTTTCAAAACAATCACTTCTCACAGCCTTCGGAGAATAATTTACATCCACATTACAAAGCAAGAATAGAAGTTGAGATGCAATGTCCTGTATCTACTTAGCATATCCCCTCTACTGTCAGAAAACAGACTCAGATTCACAAAGAATTTCTGGTGATAGAAGATCAAACAAAAGATTCAATGGTAAATTTTTTTTGTTTGTTTGTTTTTGGGTTTTTTTTTTTTTTGAGACAGGGTCTCACTTTGTAGTTCAGGCTGGCCCTGAGCTCACTATGTAGCCTAGGCAAGCCTCGAACTCTGCAATCGTCCTGCCTCTGCCTCCCAAGTGCTGGGATTACAGGCGTGAGCCACCACACCTGGCTCAATGGTAAATTTTGTAAGTTCCTGTTCCCCAAACTCTTGCTTGCTTGAGGTTCTATTATTATAGGTAGAAAAGCCAGCTAGACATGTGTAGGCAGATAGAGAGGGCCGACCCTTGAAAGACTTGCAAAAAAGAGGATCCTTCTGACGGTCAACACCATCAATGAGAAACTACACTACAGGCCTCATTCTCCTCCCAGGTTGGAAGGTCAAGGTCTGGATCCAGCCCCTTCCTGGAAGACAGTAATTACAAAATCCCCAGATAATGGGCAGGACCTTGAACCACCTGGAGGAGTCACCGGACAAGCAAGACCCTCTAAAATTTGATTTCTCGTTGGACCTATTCAATCAAAAGGTTGCTGAAGTAGCTATGCTTGTCATTTACCCATTGGTTAGTCACAGTGCGCACATTTCTTTCAAATCTTATTGGAAGCTCCCACTGTACTCATTGGTCAACTGTGACCCATCTACCTTTTTTGAATCTTATTGGTAGCCCCCTATTTTAGACCCGCCTCACCTCATGGCTTTGCTCCATAAAAGCCCTCTAAAAAGTGAGGTAGGGGGGGTTACCCACTTTCCGGGTTCCCCCTTCTGTCTCTCTTAAGGCAGAAGCTTTCTCTCTCAATAAAATTTTCCTACTCAAACCTCCGTCGTTCCTAAAATTCATTCTTCGATTTTTAGAGAACACGAACTCGCGTTTCAGGTGGGGAGTTAGGCCTTAACTCCTGCGTCACTATGATACAAAGATTACCTGCCACGGGGTCCCCTCACTAAGGATGGGACTAACCTGGTTGGTATTCTCCGAGTTGCATTGCTTGGTGTGCTCTTGCCCACCTCGGCAAATCACCTAGTCCCCAAGCATCACACAAGGATCCAACCCAAGTATTATCAGCAGCAAGACAGATCCCGCAGGGAGCTCCTCATCATTCGCAGGGGAATAGATGTCTTACTCTAATATAGGCACAAAGCCACTTCACATCAGTAAAATCTTCAGATAAAGCAGGGATGCTAATGGTGTGAGAAAGGAGATGCTAAGGGAGATTTAGGGTTAAGAGGCACCTGGGCTGAGAGCCAAGCAAGATGTACCTCTGGACACAACCAAAGTGGGGAAGACCTTGGAGCACTCGGAGAATCGCTGCCATGGCCACAAAACCAACACAAACAGCAGAGAGCTTTCTGGCTTGACTCTGACCTTGTCTCAGCTAAATGCCTGGGGTCCTTGTGGTCTTCCATGTGCAGAGCTGGGGCCAGGGGGCCGACCTTCTCTTCAGGGTTCGAGTTAAAGAAACTTCCTGGCCACACTGCCCACTGACTTTCCAGGCTTTGGCCTGAAGACACACGGGCCAAATGTGATGCAGCCTTTGTGTCCTCTTAATAGATGTTGCATTTAACTTTGTTTAGTATTCCGTGAGCTTCTTCCTTTCCGTTCCCAGCTTGAAAATAAAGAAATAAGAAGCCCTTGGGGCCGGAGGGTTAGCTCAGTGGTTCCAGCGCCTGCCTCGCAAGCGCAAGGACCTGAGTTCAATCCCGGTAACCACATATAATGCTGGGCGTGGAGACACGCCCACCAACAATCAACACTGCATACTAAAATGCCGGGCGTGGTGGCTCACACCTGTAATCCCAGCACTCGGGAGGTAGAGACAGAAGGATTGCTGAGTTCGCGGCGGCTTGCCTGGGCACCATAGTGAGCTCAGGGCCGGCCTGAACTGCAAAGCGAGACCCTGTCTCCAAAAAGCCAAAAAAAAAAAAAAAAAGAAATAAGAAGCCCAGAAAGTACAACCATAAATTAACTTTTTTTTTTTTTTTTGCATTACCGGGAATTGAACTCCGGCCCTTATGCTTCCAAAGTAGGCACGGTACCACTTGAGCTAAATCTCCCGCCCCAAATTGATGTATTTTTAAGTATCTGCAGAGCCTCAGGACATTGATCTACACTCCAGGCCTTCAACTGGATTGTTTCACTGCCTGGAAGAAAATTGGTAAATTATTTCCTGAACAAAAGCTAGGATCCTTTCCGTCTTATAATCTCATTTCAAATCCTTTTACCCATTCCCAACTCTTTTGGCCCCGATACTGCAATCCTCTTTGGGTAATCTGAGGTCTGGCAGGTGCCAGGGCCACCGGCGCCTTTGCCTTCTCTCGCGCTCTGGGGAACTGTTCACTGCTGGGAGGGGGCAGCAAGCCAGGGTTCAGGGCCCCATAATAACTCTGGTGTTTCGGGGCAAATGTTAATAATTAGCAGGAAGCATTTTGCCTTTAAATCTCACAGCTTGAATAGTAAGATCTTGTAGTGCCAGAGAAACACTTAATTCTAGAGAAGTCAGACTTGCTTCCAACACATTGTAATGTGTGTAGATCTACCCACAGCAGTAAGTAGCTTCATGCGTCCTTCGGGAAGGAGTCCGCAAGCACCGACTCCACGCCAGGGCCTCAGCCTGCAGTGCGGGAAGCAGTCCTGCCCTCGCTCAGCTTGAAGTCTGCTGGGGCAGGGATGGCTGGCCGTAAAGGCTGAAGGCCGGGCAGCCACATGCGGACGCAGTGCTCTGGTGTGGATGTGGCAGAACTGTCAAAGGAAGGACATTCAGGATGGCTGAGAAGAAAGGGAGCAGCCAGGTATTCGGGCATCATAAACACAGCAAACTCCTGTAAGGGACGGTCAGGGCCAGACAGACGCTTCGGAGGCTCTCTCACCTGCTGAGGACCCCAGAGGACAGTGGGCGCACAGTCATCCGTTCACTCCCTCAAAAATGATTTCCTGGTGTTGCGGTCAGGCCAGGCACAGTTCTACGCTCCAGCCGGAACAATATCAGGATAAAGGGAAGGATTCAGGAGGTTGCAAAACTGGGGGTTACAAAACTAAGTCCCAGCTTTCAAGGAATTTACATAAACCTCTTATTCACGTGGTAATTAAAGTAAGGAGAAAAATGTAGAGAGGCCATAAAGGTACAAAAGGACGATGGGGCAGGAGGTGGTCTTCTGGACAGAGGAACCAGAGCAGCCAACCACAGTGGCCAACACTGTGGGCATCGGAAACAGAGCAAAGGCGGTGAAGGCAGCGGTGAAGGAAGTACTGACACTGAGTCTGTTTCGGAGACTCCGTTCAGGAGCAGAGAATGCTAGAATGGTGTCTCTGTGCCTCCCTTTCCTCGTGGTCCCCCTGGTATCTCCTAAGTGTAGCCTAACAAGGTTTACAATCTGTCTAGACCCCAGGGAGACAGGAGCTTGGCTCACCCCTCAATGTATGGCATCTCTGAACCATTCATGTGAGAAGAATCTCCACAGAAACACTCAGGCTGAGTCAAATTCCCAGGTTTGGGCAACATCCATTTTAGCCCCCCCCCCCCAAAAAAAAAGAAAAACAAAAAGGCTGACCAACAAATATCAAAAAAGTCTACAGACTCTTCTGCTGTTGCTTTCAACAAGTTAAATTAGCACTATTACACAAGAGAAATTATTAATACTCTCAGGAAGGTGGGGGGACATTTCTCTAATTTCACTTAAAGAGAAACACTATGCATACTTTTGAAATATTTATCACTAGTTAGAGTGCTTGGAAGCATTAAGCGGACCACAAGGTGAAGGTACTGATTCGGTGGGAAATATCTTTCAAGAGTGTCTTTGTGTGTGTGTGTGTGTGTGTGTGTGCGTGTGTCCCCACACTCACAGCTTTCCCAGTTGAAGCCAAAAGTGGAGGGAAACAGAGGGCTATAGTGAGATGAAGGAAAAGTTAAGGGCAGAGCAGGCTTCTAGGGGGAGAACAGGGGAATGTAAGATTAAGGAGGTTTATGGGATGGAAAAGCAAGAGTGCTTAAGCCTGAGATAAAAGCTACACTTGTAACTTTGATCTTTGATCTCCTAACCTCAGGGGTACACAGAGACCTACACGCACGCGTCCCCAGGAACCAAAGCAGTTTAGATGGGCCGAGAGGACAAAGAAGACACTAAGCTCCCCCCATCCTGCCAAGCACCACAACCGCATGGAAGTCTATGAAGAAAACCCCACAGCCTGAACATGGCCCCATCAACGGTTCTTCCACTCGAATGGGTTTAGGAACCACCTTGGGATCTAAGCAAAAGACAGACACAGACCCGGGAGGTCTCAGGACAGACCTAAATGCTATTAGTTCTCCCAAGTTCCCAGGAAAAGCACAGGCGGCAAGTTCTTGTGTCACAGCAGAGACCTAGCCTGGACTGTCCTACGCAATGGCCGCTGGCTTCAAGCGATTACATCAAGGTCGGGTTCCTCAGAAGCACTGGCCGCATCTCAGGGGCTCAAGGGCCATACGTGGAACAGTTCTGCAAAGGAGCAGAGCAGCTAAAGGGCATTTCCACCGGGGCAGAGAATCCTACTGTGCTGTGCAGTTGCTGGAGCTCCTACGCCGTCCTCACGCACACCCAACACATGCATCACCGCCGCCTCTCAGCGAGTCATGCCTGTGCTTAAGCTTCCGCCTCTAACTTTGCACTGTATCAAAGATCCCTAAAGGTCCAAGGTACCAAGGGTGCCAGGATGCTTTCTTCCATCTTCCCATTTCATCCAAGTACACTCATAAGTAGTTCAGTACAAAGAAGATTCAGAACCACTCTTTTTATTAAGGGATCGAGGTAAGTAAAACACCAGATCCCAGCCTTTCTGGGGTACACACCTTCTTTCATGGGTGTTGTCAAAGAAAACAACTACCAATTTCAATTTTCTGGATGCTTTAAAAAAAGAAAAAAAAAGAGCCAGGGGATCTAGCTTAGTGATATCGCACCTACCTTTCAAGCAGAAGGGCCCGAGTTCGATCCCTAGTACTGTCTTCCCCCACAAAAAAATCTTTTTTAAAAAAAATTAAGCCAAAATACTTAATTAAGCAGAAGATTTAAGTATATTTCCAACCTCTGAATTTTAACTTCGCCACATGGGCTGCTCTGAGAAGGGCAATGATCACAATGCCTTATGGATTCACGGTATCCTTTTGCTGAGGCTATCTGGGTATTCATCCAAGTCACAACCCACAATCCTTCAGCTGCCCAGGAAGTCACCAGGAATGGGGTGTACACATACAGGCGCACTGGACTTCAGTCAAAAGTAATTAATTTTGTGATAGAAAATTGATCTCTCCTGCTTTCCTAATGCAAGTTCTGTCAAGAGAGTAAACAAACAGGGCTGTAATAATTAATTGAAAAGAAAGTCTAATTAAATTTTTATATTAGTGTACATAATGGCCAGAAATAGTCAACACTGCTTAAAAAAAAAAAAAAAAAGGAATCAGAGCTGTAAAACAGCTAAAAGCTCTATGGCTCCACAGATAACCAGCAACCGCTTATCACTGTTTAGTGCAAACATACAGCTTTTTCTAACCCACAACAAATGGCATGAAGAAGCAAGGGTAGAGAACCGTGAAATATTTAACCACTTACAATTCGGTCCAACTCAACAACTATTTATTGAGTGCTTCCCCATGCCTGACACGGAGATCCACCCATTCATTCCACCAACATTTACTGGCTATCTACTATGCAACACTCGCACACACGCACAGCCTAGGCAAGGCCACGGGATCTTTCCAGGTGGCTAAATACAATCATCAGTGCTAGAAAACAATGACAATCTTCTAAGAGGACCAGTACAGGTACACACAGGACCACAGCGTAAATCCACATATGCCAGGCAGCGTTCAAATGGTCCAGGGAGTTTATTCAGATGTACAGAAAGAGATCTCATGATGGACTCCCAAAGAAGTTGCTATTTACTCAAAACAACTGAAATATTAATAAGCATGCTATGTCATCTTGAAGAAAGAGAAAAGAATGCTCTGAATATTTCTTTCCCAGTATAGCACTACATGATATGCTTAAGGACTACAAATATTGGTCCTGATTGGGGTCCCCATGCCACAAGCTTCTCTTTGGAGCTCTGAGTCCTGGAAAGCTGAGGATCTAGACACGCAGGTATGGGGTCGGGTTTTCCACTGCACTAAATTACCTACAGTTGGGAGCAGAGGGAATGCAGAACTCTGACCTAATGAAGTTTTACAGTCCCACAGATAGCAAGAAAGATAATAGTACATGGGATCTTTGCCTCCCCAAAACAACCTAATGGCAAGAAGGTCTCTGAAGTTGATACAGTTGTTATAAATAATATTGTCTGATGGGCCTTCAAGGCAAGGGTGGTTTCCGTCCTTCAGACAACTAGTTTATGCCTCAAATGTGTCTCTAAGCGCCACTAGCCTTCCAATGTTTCTAGCCAAATCTAGTTACACACACTCTCTCTCTCTCTCTCTCTCTCTCTCTCTCTCTCTCTCTCTCTCTCAAGAAATAGGAAAGCTATCTTTAAACCTTCCCATAAATCTTACTCTCAAAGACTGACAAATAATCATGTTGTTAGTCCGTAACCTCCTAAGCCTAGAGGCCAGAAAAGACCTTAGAGATGATCTGCTACAATCACAGCACTTTTTATAAGCCAAGTGTTATGTATGGTTTGTGTCCAGAAGTCCCCTAAAGCCTCATGGGGTCATAGCTGGAGCTTTCTAGAGGCAGATGGATCTTGAGTGTGATGCTGGGACTAAGGGTGTGATGCTGAGATCAAGGATGTGCAGTTACTAAGTCACCCCACTAATCTGTTTGGCATCCTTCAGGGTGTGGATAATTCAAAGACCAACCCTCCCTAAGAGCATGCAGCCAGGATAGCATATAAGGGACAGAAAGAAGGCTGAGGTCCTTTTTGCTGCTTCTTCACTACTTCACTGCTTTGCGACCTTGCTGCCTTTTGTTGCCTTCTGCCTACCATGAATTGTTTCTCCTCTCCCATGCCCCTCTACCTCAGAGCCAGCCAACTATGGACTGAAACCTCTACAAACTGTAAGCCATACAAACCTTTCCCCATTTAACTTGGGGTGCCTGATATTTTGTCTCAGCAATGAGAAGTTATCAAGATACCAAGGAAGTTAGATCCAATAAAATGACTTTAGTTACCCAGATTACCAAGCAGGGATCATGTCATCATAAAAGACCCAGCTTGCAGATCCCAGCAGAGTGTTTCAGGCCACAGACCAGTGCCTTCCTAAAAACCAACAGTGCTCTTTGGAAAAAGCTTCAAACAAGCCAGTCAAACTACCCATACTAAGTGATAGAAAATGGGTCTTCTATTGTCTTTGGTTTATCTCTAAGTCCATCTTTCTAGCAGTAGGAAACACACACATCGGTGCTAGGAAAGATGGTATAGTCACTGAGGTATTCCAAGTAACTTGCAGCAAGCATGGCTCACCACACCTCAAGAAACACTGATTGAAGGGACAAAGATGCTACAGCTAGCCTAGCCTGAGAAGGAAGGGGACATGCAGCTTTGTGGAGGATGACACTATCTCTGGAATAAGCAATTAAGTCACAAAGAATTCTGTAATCCCATCAAGACACCACATACCCCATGACATGGGAATGGGGACCACAGGTGAATGTCCACATCAGGGCCAGCCATTTAACAATATGAAGGACAGGAGGAATCATCTCCTTTAGATAAAGGAAAAGGAGCTACATAGAGGAATTAAATAACCTGCCCATATCATGCAGCCAAATGACTCGCACACACAGAAAAGAACAGGTAGTCTTCACTGCTACTGCTTGGCTTCTACCTACTTGCCTATTCCCTCTTTGCTTATAATTACAAAGAACCCACCACACCATCCAGGGGGAGCAGCAACACGGAACAGCCTAAAGAGGCTATAGACCTCTTCACGATGTAATTCTCCCATGGACAGACTCTAGCAGAAATCATATTGCCTAAGATATGACTAAACATCCACCCTGGAGCAAGTCTACACAGGGGTAATGAATTTATTTTGACAGCAATGCGAGCCGTTAAGTTTCTTCCTACCTATGACATTTTGTATGTCCTTTACAAATTTGAATTGTGGGGCCAGAGGGTTAGCTCAGTGGTTCCAGCACCAGCCTTGCAAGTGCAAGGTCCTGAGTTCGATCCCTGGTAACCACATACATTGCTGGGCGTGGTCACTCACGCCCACCAGCAATCAATACCACATACCACAGTGCCGGGCATGGTGGCTCACGCCTGTCATCCCAGCACTCAGGAGGCAGAGACAGGAGGATTGCTGAGTTCGAGGCTTGCCTGGGCTACATAGTGAGCTCAGAGCCAGCCTGAACTACAAAGCAAGACCCTGTCTCCAAAAAAAAAAAAAAAAAAAATTGAATTGTGTACTAATAAGCCAGAATCCAAAAAACAAAAAACCCAAGTTGTTTTCAGTAACTGCCTTCAGTGTAACAACCAACAAAGTCTTCAACACATGGAACTCAGAACACAGCAGAAGGAATATATGGTTTACCTATGGTCCTCAGCCAGGGGGACGTTGTGTGCAGATATTTTGATCATTATTCCATCATGGAAGGTACAACTGGCATCTATGAGTGGGGTTGGAAGATGTTTCAAGGTGCCCTACAATATATGACACAATAAACAATTCTCTGGCCCTAAGTGCCAACAGAAGCAAGGAAAATCTTAAAACTTCACCTAAGATTATGCTAAGAATGTCAAGGTCAGTAGCATGAAGAGTCGACCCAATTCAGGAAGATTCTACCACACATGCTGCTTCCCTCGCATATGAGGCAAATTTCAGAGTAACATAAAAATTAAGTAGTTCTGAAGCTCTTCCTTAGCTGCCAGTAAACCCAGTTAAATATTGTCACCCGTCGGATTAGAAGAGTATTTATTTATCTTACTGTGGATGCCAACTTAGTGCCCGCAAGGACACTGCCTGGGAAGCTGAAGCCAAGACTTGTGTGTCAATAGCAGTGGCACAGCCAGAAGCACAAGGTGCCTACCTGCCTGGCAGAGAGAACTCAAGAGTCCTCAGACGAAGCCAATGGGCGACTCCCGTCTGCTGCAACTTGTACAGGCAGAAACTGCCTCCCATGAGGCATTTAAGGATCTCAGTCAGCTCCCAGGAAGACACACACACCCAAGCCACTATCCAGCCAGCCCTGCCCTCACTTCCTGCTCCCCTAATTCCTGTGTTTCTCACACCCAAACACATGAAGCAAGAACAGAGAATGGAGACACAAGGCAAATCACAACTGACCTGGGGGTTGCAGCATACCTCAGGTCACTATCTGCAGAGAGCCCAAAGGTCCCTGAAGGAAGAGGAAGAGGAAAGACAAAAAAGGCGACTTGTCTACAGGTGAGGGTTAAAAACCAGCTGAAGAAAGGGATACAATCAAGAGAAAAGCCAGGAAATGTGTTTTGCTTGGCCTTCCAAAAGCAAATAGTTTATTTACCCAAATGCCGCCCTTGGAAATCAGAGCTATTAATATGTGAAAGGTCATTTGTTAAGCTTGAGTCACTGTTAAAAAACACATCACGTGTGGAAAAGTTAGCTGGGATCATTGGCCTGAGCTTCCGTTATCGAGACCTGATGTGGCCACCCCACTCTGTCTCCTGTATCTTCAAATCCTTGTGCCTGGCCCCATATGGAGTAAAAACTGAAGGGCTGAACATATGTCAGACTGTAAAGCCAGGTTTGTTTAAAAGATATGCTGTCACTCCTTTCACTATTTTTCTTCTGGGATGTACAATAAAATTGCCATTTTAACTATTTTTTTTAAAGGCACAGTACAGCATTTAGTTCAATCCTATGGTTGTACAATAATCACCACTAGTTCCAGAACGATTTCATCATTCCGAACAGAAACTCCATGTCCATTAACACTAAGTCCTCAGACCTATGCGTTCCCAGCCCCTAGGAACCTCTAGTTTATTTTCTGACTCTATGAATCCCCCTATTCTAGGAACTTCATGTGAGTGGAATCATACAATCATTGTCCTTTTATGACTGTTTATTTTACTTGGCATAATGTCCCCAAGGCTCATCCATTTGGTAGCACATGTCAGAACTTCAATCCTTCTTAAGGCTGAATAATATTCCTTTGTCCACTTTTTGTTTATCCATTCATCTGTGGGTGGCCAGTTGGGTTTCCCCCAGTATTATTTTGTAACAGGGTGGTCTGTGCATTTAACAGAGTACTGGGGTGGGAAAGCAAGATGGAGAGTGGACTCAAATTCTGCCACCAATCCCCACCCCCACCCCATGATCCTACACCCCACATAAGTCTTACTGTTTTCACTTGCAAAGAGGAAGTGAATTAGACTAGTGTTCTTCAAAAAAATCTTAGCCATCATCACCTATAATAAGAAATCGAGGCTTCATTATGACTGACTTCACACAAGCACACATCTGTAACTAAAACTTAAGTTTTGCAAAACACTACTTGCTCTCCTAGTTTGCAGTTACTGATATTTTCTGCTCTATTCTATTGTTTTCCTTAAAAAAAAAAAAAAAAGACGGTTTCAACCTGTAAATTCATTTCACCATCCATCAGTGGGTGGAAAGCCACACTCTGAGACACTATCACTTTAGATTACATTTTCTCAACTGATGTCCCTTGAAATACGGGGCTAGTGTGCCCCACGTTTTTAAAAAAAATCTATATAATAAAGAGGAGAAAACACTTGCATTAGCTTACTACAAAAAAAGAGTTGTAAAGAGCTGCGTTTCTAAAAGTTATTGACTGTGGAAAACTTCAAGCTTACCAAAAAGTAAAGTCTGCACCAGGCATGGTGGCTCACGCCCTTGTAATCTCAGCACTCTGGGAGGCTGAGGCAAGAACAAATTCATGCAGAGCCTGGGCAACTTAATGAGATCTTGTCTCAAAATTAAAAAATGAAAAGGTCTGGGGATGTAGCTCAGTGTGAAGGCCCTGAGTTCACTCTCCAGTACCACCAGGAAAAGAGAAAGTTAGTGAGTGTCATCAAGGACATAAAGGAATGAGAATCCACATACATTGTTAGTGGGAATGCAAATTAGTACACCCACCATGGAAGTTCTTTTAAAACTTTGAAACAGAATAGCCATATATCCCTACCTCAAAGAATTATCTATACACCAGTGGTTAGTGCAGCAGTGACAATATAATACTCACAGTACTACCCCAAGGTATGGAAACAATCTAAATGTCCATCACAGATGACAGAAAACATGGGGTTTACACAAAAGATATAATTCACCCTTTAAAAAGGAAGGAATCCCTGTCATTTACAACAACATGGATGAACTCAGAGGACGTATGCTAAATGAAATCAGCCAAGCATACAAAGGCCAATTCTGTGTGGTATCCCAACTTTCAGGAGGCTGAGGCAGGAGGACTGCTGAAAGTTCATGGCCAACTTGGGCTACACAGTGGAGTTCAAGGCCAGCATGAATTGCACAGTGAAATAATGTCTAAAAAAAAAGAAAAAGGAACAACTACATGGCATCATTTGTATGTGAAATCTACCAACACTGAACTCAGAGAGAAAAGAGAATAGGACAGTAGTGACTAGGAGCTGAAGTGTAAGGGAAGAAATTGGTTCAAGGGCATAAACTTGTTAGTTTCAGATGAGTAAGTTTTAGAGACATAACGTACAGCATGGTAATTGTAGCTAATAATAATGTAATTATTGAAATCTGCTAATAAAGTAGCCCTTGAGTGTGACTACCACACGGGCATACACATAAATTTACACACAAATTTACACACATGCACAAAAAATGGACACAACGTAAGATGACAGATATGTTAATTAACGTGACTATGGTAATTACTTCATGGTGTATACATGTATCATGACGTCATGTTGGAAACCTTAAGTATATACAATTTTTATTAGTCAATTATACTTCAATAAAGGAGAGGTGAGAAAGTAAACTAACTTATTTCTGAGACTGACTGCAGAACAGCCCAATGGCCTAGCACATTAATCCCAGTTGACCTGTGCAAGTTGATCACTCCTATATCTGTGTAGATTGTTGAAAACTTTGTGTGTTGTGTTTCACCATCCACGTGACTGATTCAGCTTAACACACACATGACCAAAATGGCCACGAGAGCTTATCATTTCCCCCAAGTTATGTCTTACCTTAGCAAATACATAATTTAACAGCACTACTGATAGCTACTTAAAGCTTAATGTTTATAATCTGGATAAATCAAAGTCATCTATCTAGTTTTGGAAGGATCTTCACTGCTTATTCCTTACCAAGGTAAAATTAATTCTGTCTTTAACCCATTTTTTAATTTCAATGACAAATGAAGGATGCTAATTACATTAATTTACCTTTATTTCACAAATGTTTACTGAGCTTGTACAATGTTGGGGATTTGGCTCAATGTTAAGATGTGTTTTATGTAAAGAATATTATGAAACAATATCTATTTACCCACAAGGATTTAAAAGAAAGCAAACTCAAAACATGGTTTAATTTTTCCCACTGTTTCCGTAGGTACTTTTTAAAATTACAAAAATGACTGGATGGTTGAAGTACGAACATTTATTCTCAAGGATGACTGAGTATTTAAAGCAAAAGCAAACTCTAATTCTAACAGTGGAATTCCTGGGCAAAGAGGCTCATTTATACGGCTAACTTTGACTTTCTTCTTCCTTACATGAACAGTCAGCATGAACAATCCCCAAATCGTAACACTGAAATCACTAGTTTGAGAAAATTCTGACTGATTCTCCCTGACATCATATTTATTTTTGTTTTGTCTAAAATAGAAGCAATCCTTTTACACACACAAACACCCTTAGTTTTACTCTTTTCCCTGTTTCACAGCCCTGAATACCGCCTTCATCCGCCCCACCCCCTCCCCTACTCCTAGTTGTCTTAGGCCCACAGTCTCCAACCCCAACTTCAGACCTTCCTCTCCAATGGCTGTATCTCTCACTACCCCTCTTCTACTCTCTTGAAGCTACAAAACCTAAACTGCCTTTTGCAAAAGTACCAGGCCATTCCTCCTTCCAAAACAGCTCCACAAGAGAGTGAACACAAGGTGACAAATTAGTGTGGGAAGCACTCGGGTTCTGAGGAAGACCAACAAGAGGAAGCCCCCCCCACCAGCCTTTGCTAAACAAGCGACTCCCTCTCTTGGTCCACGTTCTCTCAAATAAGAAATAACAATAAAATCTATCTCATCAGATTTCTGGAAGAATTGAGAGAGACTGCATCTATGGTATCTGTTCTACCAAGCACAGCACATATAGGTGTTGGATAAATGCTTAGTTGTCGGCTTTCTGCCCCCAAACCAGAATGGTTTAGGGTCCAAAGCACAGAGGATGAAATAAATTTAAAACACCTAACAATCCTACAGTGCTAAAGAGCTTACTTTCATAGTTCATGTCTTAGAAGTCTAGAATATCGGGTAGAAATAGATTTTTGTCTTACTCAACATCAAAGAGTGGTATTAGAGAAATTCAGTTGGTTTTCCTATAACTTCGGCTTCAACAACCTTGATGACAGAACATGTCACATCTGAGAGATGAGGGCAAGAAGGGGTGGTACTGGGAAGAAGGAACTTCAAAGGGCCTTAATAAGAATAAAATTCCATCAGCGTTACCACATGTCCAATCCTTCCCGTCTCAAGAACACTCCATTAACCAGCGAGGCCTGTGGGGCTCAGGCCAGGGGTCCTTGGGTAGCCAGACAGGACAGGAGTGGCCGAACACCTGCAGCAGAATCCTTGGCACCACACGGTGCCTTCTGAGCACAGATCTGAAAGGACAAAGACTGAAAATCTTCCTCTGTTAGCAGGTAGGGAAGAGTAACGTTCGGGGGATTTTCTTCCAAACGGATGAAAGGACAACAGCGAGGTTCCCTGGGAGGGAAAAGTAAGACTGGGAGCAGGGAGGAGCTGTCTTTGTTCTCATCAAAGAAGAAAAGAATGTAGAGGGCGAAAAAACTAATGAGTTGCTGCCAAAAGATTTAAGCACGGATTATGCATCTGGTAGAGAGTGCGCACAATTGACTGTTTGGCCGGCCTGCAGTGAAAACTTTTCCCGTTACAATCAGGGGAGGGGAGCCCCAGCCCTTACCTTTCAAGCTCCTGTTCCACAGCCACAGACAGAGCCAGAGGGAGGCTTCTTTACAAAGGAATAAAGAAGCAGACAAAGCTGCAGCCACCCCTGGCCGCATCACCCCCAAGTACATTTGCATTTTCTATGGCAGCTGCAAAATGTTCAGTCCTCTGACAATATTTGGTGCATGGAGTCAACAGCCTGGAATTTATAACCTTTCCAGCCCAGGGCAAGCTGATGGGTCTCTTAGGCTTCAAGAATGACCTGGTTCCAACAGCAAGGCTCCCGGCGCACCTGGGGACACACTTGGCAGACAGATGGAGAAGGAGACGGAGGCTAGAAACACCGACCTTGCCAAACGGCTAAATGATCTTCTGGGGAAAAGGACACGGGGTCGAGCTTCTCCCTCGCCTCTAAGTACCCTTGGAGCTGTGGCTGAAAGGACACGGGTCACGAGCTCCTCTTGGCATTCCTCGGCAACTGGAAGAAAATATTCAGCACTATTCTTACAAACTGTGCCAGGTGTTCTCGGAGAGATCACGCTGAAATGTCCCCTGAAGAAGGCCTGGGTGCAAAATTCTGCTACAAGTTCAGGGAAAGCCAGAGGGAGCTTCCACAAGGGCCGGGTTCTCAGAGAACTTAAATGGATCTGTGTGGGGAATACGGATTATAATGTGTAAAAAACACTTTACAACCCCAAACCATATATACATATTTAGATCATCTTCACTTTGCTGCTCCGATATTTCCCAACTGGCCTCCTCCCGCTGAGGATGTGATGGCTACTGGGTCCAACTCGGGCTGGCTCCACAGCAGGCACAGGGAGGCATGGCCAGGCAGGGGCTGGGGGCTGGGCAGGGCCTGAAGAGCCAGTGCTCCAGTGTGTGATTTGGCTGCAAAGCCGGAGGAAGGGGCAAATCTCTGTGTGTGCTTCAGTCTCCCTAGGGAGATCATCATCTAGATCTCTTCTAGTAGAAAAGAAGGTGGTGGGGCCGGAGGGTTAGCTCAGTGGTTCTGGCGCCTGCCTCGCAAGCTCAAGGTCCTGAGTTCAATCCCCGGTAACCACATAGAATGCTGGGCGTGGAGACACACCCACCAACAATCAACACCGCATACCACAATGGTGGACGTGGCGGCTCACGCCTGTCATCCCAGCACTCGGGAGGCAGAGACAGGAGGATTGCTGAGTTCGTGGCAGCTTGCCTGGGCACCATAGTGAGCTCAGGGCCAGCCTGAACTACAAAGCGAGACCCTGTCTCAAAAGCAAAAAAAAAAAAAAAAAGAAAGAAAGAAAAGAAGGTGATGAAAAACTTCTGGCTCAGGAGAAAACTAGGAAAAGAAACTCTGCTCTTACTACAGTTAAAAGGGAAAATTCTTTTTACCCAGAAACCCCATTATTGGAGAGAGAAGAAGAAAGGAGGAAGAAATTAAGAAGGAGGAAAAGAGAAGTGGGAAGAAAAAGAAAGCAGCAGAAGGGAGGGAGAAGGAACAGGGAGAGAAGGAGGTAAAAAAAGCTAAAAGTTCGGTTCAGGTTTCCCCTCTGAACGTGTTCTGCCCCAGTCATTTTCCATTATATTCTTGCCAAACATGGTGTGTGCTGTGGGGTGGGGGAACGAAGTTTCCCCGAGAGCCACAGGTGGAATTAGCAGCTGGCAAACAGACTTTCAGCAAAACTTTCCATCTAAGAGTAAACACACAGCCTACATGTCTCTACTTGGGACTATTGTGATTAAGCAACTTGATCTCTAAAGATACAGCTTTTTTTTTTTTTTAAACGTCTCATGGCTTATGGATGTTTTCTCCAGATGACTTCAAAATCTGCAAAAGTTAGCAATGGCTGTGGAATTTTTCAGGCGGTGCTTCTCACACCCTTTCCGCACCTTTCCCATAGATGGCAGAGTGTCAAAGAGGGTTTGACAAATAATGGGTCAAGCACTGGACCAACAAAAACAAAAGGTTAAGAATGTGATCACAGACCCGGGTCCAAAACACGTGATTCTACAGAACAAGGACACAGGTTTGGCTCTTCCAAGGAGTTTATACAAAGGGTGGGCGTTGTTCTCATGAATTCAGTGGGTAAACAATAGTGGGGAGGTCTGCGTGACTTGACGGACAGCTTTTGGAAACGATCTTCTGCTTGGCAAAACACTGCAATGATAATTTTATTCACACGGAAGGAAATGCAAAGAAGTGTCACTAAAACAAGAGAGGTAATTGCAGGGCAGGAATCAATGAGCTGGATGACACAGAATAATGAAGAGTATAACTGCATTAGTCCCATCCTGGTCTTGGTATTTGAACTTCATTGCGAGAAAAGAGCCTGACCTCTAACTTCTAAGTAACCAAGCCATGCAAACTGCCCGTCATGTTTTATTTCCGTCTTCCACTGAGGGTTGGGAGAACTACTAACATAGGCTGCTCTAGCGGCAGCTCAACAGACTCGGAAACAGAACAGCCCAGTTGCTGGGAGAAAAATGTTGCAATTCTCCAGCAGTAGTTAAAGCTCATGCAGACAACCAGGCAACTGGTTGTCAAGCCTTGACCAACCCCCAGGGGTAGCTGGTTTAGCTTTTCTCCCCTCTGCCAGTTCATTCACCCTTCGACCCCAGCATTCGCTTGGCTTCTGATAAGTGTCCCGCACAGGGTTAGAAGCTGTCCTGTTACAGGTCTTGTCTCTAAAATGAACTCAAATCTTTCTGCCATTCTCCTCCCAAGATCCTAATCCCTCCTACTCGTGAAGATGGCTGTGTGTTTATCTTAACGTGGCCTTCTTACCAAGCCTCAATTCCTCCACAGTAAAGCAAGATGTCCTTCCCGGGCAGCTCTTTCCTTAGAAGTCTGATCCATACTGAAAGCGGTCACGACACCAAACACTTACCTGTATCAATATCAATAATCCTACTACTCAGAGTTCCATTTTGACCAACATAATCTTCTGCAGACACACAATAAACCAATCCTCTCGCTCTACCTTCCTCAAACTTTTTATAAGTGATAAATTTCACTGTACCATCTAATTGTATAGCACATCTCTACTTGATTTTTTTTTTAATTTACTTATCGGGAGGAGATGACTGGGGAATTGAATCTCACTCAGGCCTCTGTACTGAGCTACATCCCTGGCTTTCAATTCAAGGTAGGGCCTCACCATCTCAAATTGCCCAGGTTGGGCTGGAGCTTGCCAGCCTCCTGACTCAGCCTCCCAAAGTGCTTGGATTATAGGCGTATGCTACCACACCTGTCTCCTTCACTTTTTAATCTTTAACATCCACAAACTTTATGTAATTAGAAGCTGGAGAAAGGGGACTCTTAGACATGACAGTGCTAGGTTTATATTTTTAATTGGGATAAAACATCCTGTCACTTTCATACTGCTGCAAAACAAAGAATACCGTGCCTCTTTCCATCATGATGTTACACATCTTTTTCTCTATACTTTTTTCATATTTCTAACACAGAGAGAGGATTCGCCTCCTCTGGGAAGGTGAGGGTTTGACAACCACTCACTGCAGAAGAGCCCGGCTTTGCAGATATTTCCGCCTTTCTAGAAAAGCCTAAAATGCTCTGACCAGGAATCTGACAGGCCCTCCGCTGGCTGTCTGGAGAAGTAAATAAACACGAAGCAAATCTGAAAAGACTCCAGAAACCCTACAGGGTCCACCAACACCTCAACGTTCTTCACATGAAGCATGAGAAACAAGGAATTTCTTTGTTATCCATCATGTCAGCAGTCAGATCAACAGAAATCTACTGGCAGTAGACTTAAAGCGATCTTAACACTTCCTCTAACTTCCAGTATTAAAACACAAACCAGGAGGAAAGGGTACCCCAGGAGGGCAGAAGAGGAGTCAAGGTGCTGCATGGGCCCCTAGACCAGGAGTTTTACTTAGCACCTGGGTAAAACAGATACAATCAGCCTCACTGCTTAAGCATTCAACTTTCAAAGTGAGTGTGAAAACACAATGAAATTGGATGAATGAGCACAATATTCATGAGAAACGCCCAGTACCTAAGTACTCAAAGATAACAGGGCCTGTTTTCCATTTAAATAAGATAATGTAGGATTGAACGAGAGTTATATGTACAATGGACGGCACATAGAAGGTAAAATGCTAAGATCAAAAATATTCTATGAGACCAACTCAGGAAATACAATAGCAGTCAATAGATAATATGATTTGATATGAAAATAAAATTACAGCCAACTAATGGATTTTTAAAGTTCACACTATGAATGGGCATTATTGTATTTTTAAAAAATAAGAGTGTGCCCCTATAATTGAAGCCTTTTTCTATTATACATCTCCTCCAATTTTTTTTTGACAAAATGTATACTTGGAGGTACTATTATTAGAAAACCTGGTCATTCAATCCTCTATTTTACCACATTAATTGAGCACACTATTCTACAAATCTAGCACAATGAAGCTTCATATTGATTTTTAAAATTTAATACTCTGTTTAAAATTACTCTAAGCACAAAGGTACAGTTTAAATACAATCTTTCCAATACATAATACCTTACCCCTTTTAAATTAAACTTCTACAAGTAAGTGCATTGAATGGGGGGGGGTGTTCAAATAACTGCTTATGGTTTCCATCAGTTTGCTTACAAATAAATATAAGTGTAATAATGATTCAATTAATCTAAATCCTTTCATTCTTTCTCTGTGCTTGACTGAATTAAAACATGCAATGACACTACGATCTAACAATTAAACTCTTCCGATGCAGTTAAAACTGGTTTTATTGTGGTTTTGCAGTTCTTTTGCCAACTATTAAATGCCCAACACTTTGAATAACTGGAATGAAGATGTCTTATAAATTTAAAAATTATGGGATCGCATCCAAGCAATGAATAAGCTCTTCTGGGCTGTGTGCACATTCAGCATTCTGAGTGGAGGAATTAACACTGTTATGCTAACAAGCGTAACACTTTACGGATTTACTAAACTTCTAATTGTCTAAAAGAATGAGTTGCCCAAATACCTTCATCCTCTTCCCTCCAGTCTACTCAGGAGTTTCCCAGTCATCCATTACCAGCCTCATTCTTTCAGCCACAGATTATTTATCTGCTGAAGAATGAACTAGAAGCATTAAACTGGGGTCCTGGGTTCACTCCCAAGCATGAAGAAAGGAGGTGGGGAGCTGATGATGGAGCTCACTGCAGCAGGCAATGACCACTCAGCACACTTCTGCATTTAGCAGTATTACTTTGTGTAGGCATTAAAAGAATTAGAAAGACAAAGCACATAAATAGGGTTGCAGGCGGGATAAAATAAAACCTTTTGCTGAGTCAGCCCTAAAAAACCAACCATTTTCATTAAGAACTTCAATACTGAAAAGGCTAAAACCTTTGGAGAATCCATTAATGTATTTTTTGTGGCTCATTAAATTGCTCCCAAGAAATAAAGAGAAGTATAAAGAACAAACGCCTCCAACTTTTTTTCCTTAAAACAAAAAGTGAGAGCAAAAGAAACTTGAAATACTCTGCAAACTTTAGGAGTAGTCCAAAAATCAAATCCTTACATCATCCAAATCCTTACACATTTTCCTAACTTCATACATGTGAGGGCATAGCAGAACAATGCATACAAAAAAGACATCAACACTGTCAGAGCAAAGTTTTTTTTTTAAACAAAAAATGGAAGTCACAGTGAGGAACAAAGGTCCCTTAATCGAGTCTACCTGTTCAAAGCCTAAGTGTGGCCACCACACAGACCAAACATACACAAAATGCTGAGATTTCTCTAGATCTACGAAAAACAAAAAACCCCACAAAACTATAATGTCTTTGATTCCAAAATGAGAACGTCCATGCTCTAAAAACTGATAATCCTGGAAACTCTAAGGAACAAAATCTGTTCCTAAGTCATGGTTTAAAAGGATCTAAACACTTCTCGGTAATCTGATTTTGTGCTAGTGGCTGGCTATACCAGTAAAATTACCACATATGATTCACATACACAAAACTTTTACAACTATCTGTTTCCATAAACATTGTAATGCCAGGAGCAACAATTTACAGGGCATACACCTAGTATTATAACTTTTTTATTTTTTTGCAGTCCTGGCAACTGAATCCAGAATATTATGCATGCCAACCAAGTGCTCTACCATTCAACTATAATTCCCAGCTCCTAGCATTGTGATCTTTAAATGCCCCACTATAACACACTGAAATCACAGAAGTGCAGGTCACCCATGGGAAAACTATCTCTGTGTAACCATTGGACACTGAGAAGAGTTAGAAAATGGTATTTCATTTAGAAAGTTGAGGGCTGGGGATCTAGCTCAAGGGGTACCGTGCCAACCTTGGATGCACAAGGGTTCATCCCTGGTACTGCCCCCCCAAAAAGGAAAGCTGGTGGGAGTGGAATTTGGACCCAGAGTAGAGAATCAGTAGGTAACTTGGCCATATTTTTGTATACAAATATGCACAGGCTTTGATGAGAAATGCCATAGCTAGGGAGGAGGGCCACATGTAACATGTAAATATTAAAACAGCAATTAATAATCAGATTCTTCTGAATAGACGAAGCATCCGAAGCGGTATCTCTCTTTTCCCATCTAGATTCTGACCTGGACATAGACATGCTCAATCGTACCAACAGCTTAAGAGTCCTCAAGCCTGTGCCCGAGGCTTGGTTGCCAGCCTAGGGCACCCGTGAGAGGTGGGGGGGCCTGCGGAAGAGTCAGGTCAGTGGACCACACCCTTTAAGGGAAACTGAGGCCGCCACTGCTCCTCTTTCTTCTTTCCATGCACAATGAGCCCAGCACCCTTCTCTACAAGGTATTCTTGTCACACTATAGTCTACTGCCGCAGGCCCCCAGGGACAGGACCAGGTGACCACAGACTGAAACCAGGAGCCAACAAAAACCTCCCCTCCTCACAAGCTGATTTTTCTCAGGTCTTTGTCACAGTGACAGGAAACGGAGTAACACAGCCATGGAACTGATGAGCCATGTTCATGACATCGCGTTAGAGGCATCTGCTATCAACTCCCCATCACCGACGTCAGCTTTGATAGGTAGGTGGTGTTTGCCTGATTACCCTACTACACACTTCCCTTCACGTTGCTATCCATACTCCACACATAGCTGACGAGTCATTAAGTGTAGCACTCAGAGGGTTCAACCCTGAATGTAGGGATAGCCGCATAAACTACATGGAATTCTTCTCTCTGGGAAATTTTTCTCTTATTTTTTCATTTATTTACATCAGTATGGGCCCATAAATAATGAAACTTTGGATCTAATGCAATAAGTGTTACTTCTTTCCTCCAGTTGTCCCAGCTTGGCTAACAGGAGCAATTTCAGGATGGTTCCCTTGTTCCTCTGACACACCCCATCTTTTTCTTCTTTTTCTTTTTCTTTTGATACTGGGGGACCTTGCACTTGCGAGGCAAGCACTGGAACCACTGAACTAAATCCCTGGCCCTACCCCATCATTTTGTGTTTTGAACATTTTGTTGTTGTTTCTCCATGTTTTTAACACTAAAATGTCTCGCTTTGGGGTTATGAGTGTTGGATAATGTTCCCCTAAGACTTGTATGTTAAAGTCTTCTCTCCTCACAACTGACTTATTGGACAACAGAATCACTGGTGAAGTTAAAATGAGGTCACGCTTGGGCCGGGGATTTAGCTCAGTGGTTCCAGTGCCTGCCTCGCAAGCACAAGGTCCTGAGTTCGATCCCAGTGACCACATACAATGCTCGGCGTGGTGACTCACGCCCACCAGCAATCAATAGCACATACCGCAGTGCCGGGCGTGGTGGCTCACGCCTGTAATCCCAGCACTCGGGAGGCAGAGACAGGAGGATTGCTGAGTTCGCGGCGGCTTGCCTGGGCTCCATGGTGAGCTCAGAGCCAGCCTGAACTACAAAGCAAGACCCTGTCTCAAAAAAAAAAAGAAAAAAAATGAGGTCACGCTAGAACAGGGTAGATCTCTCATCCAATGTGACCCGTGTCCTGGAAGGACAAGTTCAGAGACAGACAGCACAGAGGGCAAACATCATGGGAAGGGAAAGGCAGACATGAGGGCAGGTCTCCTACAAGCCAAGAGCACCCAAGATTGTCAGCAAGCCCCCAGAAGCAGAGACTGGACCAGACCCTCCCCCATGGTGTCAGAAGAAACCATCCCCGTGACACACTGCGGGTGACTTCTAGCCTCCAGAACCAGGGTGGTATAAACATCCACCGCTTGACTCCTTTGTTGGTAGTACTTTGTTACAGCAGGTAGTACTTTGTCACAGCAGCATGAGGAAACTACCTCGAGGGCTAATGTGACTGAGCAATCTGCATTTCGGTTAAAAACAATTCACAAAGTTGGTATTAAAAGGGGGGTAAGGGGGCGGGAAACACCCTAACAAACATCTGAAAGGGCCTACTGAAGAACAGAGGCACAAGTTAGCCCGCTGTGGGGTGTAGCACTCCACTGGACATGAACGGAGTGTGGACGAGTGTTTTCAGACGCTGTGTTCCCCTCGCAGTTCACAGCCCCCTGCAGCTCAGTTCAGCGCTACTTGCCAAGCACACCTGCAAGTACCAGCAGTATCTGCCCATCTAGTATAATCACCACCTCCTAAGCACCAGCTCGACGGAAGCCAAGCGCTTCCCTCCCAGGTGCTCTGCACAGCAACCCCACAAAGGCTGACAGGTGATCCCAGCCTCACAGTGGATCCGACCAGGTCATGTCAACTCAGTGTTCTTTGGTTCCCCATTTAAAGGCTGGCTTTGTTCCACTTCCGTCTTCCCAGAGTCAATCAGCAAGTGGGCCAGCAGCTTAGAACTGAGCCGAACATTGTATCATCGTAAGCCATAGAAATACCATATAATCGCCCATATCATCATGCAGCTTTACTATAGCAAGTTCACACACTAGAGGATCCAAAGCAAACACCAGGCTTCTGGATGAAGGCACGACAGTCTCCAGCAAAAAGAGGGCCTCTCACCGTGGTAAGGCAGGGAAGACACGAGATGCGAGCCGACCTGGCCTATCACTCGACACAGGTGAAATCTAAGCACCCGCAGGAGTTAAGGGACGGAAACTTTTCCCCACCTCTGTCGCTTGGGGAAAAAAAGGCACTGCAGGTGGCGCAAAGCATCAAGTATTCACTGGAAATTATTTTCACTATTAAAGCTCTGGTTCATCTACATTTTTATGTTATATTAAAAAAATCAAAGGAAGTCATTAGGCTAAGGCCAGCTTACAGTGCCTCGTGGCTGAGTATGCAATCTTCATGCAAACCCCAGAGCTCTCCTATAATCCTTCAAATTATTAAATAATTACTGTGTTTCCCTCGGGATCCTACTTGGCAACAAAATAGTGGCCTAAGTGAACCAATGATATGACTCAGTGAATAACACTTATGTTCTTAACTTGCTAGAAGCAAAGGGATAGAAAATACTTCCAAAGGACATGCTGGAAAGGGGAGCATATGCCATGAGGTTTGGAGAATTGGGGGAGAGAATGACAACGGAACATGAGACTCTGGGAAACAGTTCAATAATCAGTTCATGTCCCCAACCAACCCCATACAGCAGCAGTTCTCTACTTCAATCCTAGTACTTTTCCATTTAGGGAGTGGCTACAGCCACAAGGAGAAAACTAAGCATATGGCTCTGTCCTTCTGGACATTTCTACAATGTCGGCTGGGCTGCTTTGGAAAATCCCATTTTATCTCCTACAGCTATATGACCTCAAGATGTCATTTCAAATAAAGTATGCTTCCACTGATTTTTATGAACACAGACAAAAGCTCCTACAACCTTTTTTTTTCCAAACCTTGCAAACCAACTGTAGTTGCTATGTAGGGTTATTTGTTTCTAAGGCAACAGCGTATATCTTAGTACTAATGGCCTGTCCTTTTGCCAGGCAACAAACAGCCTTGTGATGCAACTGCACCTGTCTCGGCTACGCGTTACTATGGAGATGCTCTGGTTGCTATGGCTACCATCACGCTAATCGCCTAGCAAAGGCAGACATACAGCAGTCTACTCAGTGAGCCCAGCTGTTCCTCCCTGTCTCTTGCTGAAGACTGATTGTCTAGGGCCTGTGATGGAATGCTACTCCACTGAGAAGCACAAGAACTTCATTAATGCCATTTCAGAGAACCACTCTGTTCTCCTTCCTGCAGCACAAACACAGGACTTGAGAAAAAATCTGCAAGAGGTGGACAAGAGAACTCCTGAAATCTCTGACCCCATGCCATGCCCAAATTAACAAGAACTTGTGATCCATGGATAATGTATCTTAACTGTGTAGTTACAGCAGAAACATTTCCAAGCATCTTTTTTAAAAATATTGTTGGGTCAGGGATGTACCTCAAACCCAAGCAAAATAAAATCCACTGTTAAATTTGGTTCTGCATTCTATGGCTCTTCCTTGAAATCTAACATCAATATTGCTTTTCAAAAAACAACAAGCTGCTTAACCCTCTAAGCATATATTTGTAAAACAGTCCCTCATGACCTCACCATTTCACAACAAATGGCATGTGAAAAGGGAAAAATTCCCCATTGTTCTCTGCTATTCCTGAAGAGGCAAACACCAAGTAACCACAACAAAACTATCGCTCGGAAGCACTGTCTACATGGAGACCAGGAGTGACAACAACTCGGTGAGCGCTCTCAGCACCCGAGGAGATGGGCCAGCCTAGAGGAAGATGGAGCCACTCTTCAGACCCACTCCAGCACATCCATCCCACCAAAGACGTAATACGCAGAGATGTGAAAGCTCTCGATGTGTCTTGGTGAATGTTTCTACCCAGGAAGACGTTATTTTACCCACAATGGAGCCTTCTGGAAACACATTCCTTCGAAGCAGCAGAAGCGGTAAGGTTGCAGGAAATTCAACAATGGATATGCCTCCTAATAGCACTTAATTTCTTTCTCATTTAGCTGCAGTTATTTTTAAAATTTCATACAGCCTATTAAATTGGTTTCAGTGCCTGTCTCTGCCAAAATAATGCAATTTCAATAGGCCAAAAAAAGAAAGAAAGAGAAAAGAAAAATCTGAATTGCTTACCTTTGATATGCCTGAGGAGTGGGAGGTGGGTGGTAAGGTGTCTTTTTCAAAGCCTGAATTAGATTTTGTCTATACTCTGGGTCTATGCACCACAGTGACCCTTTCCCAATACTCTGCAAAGGAAATTAAAATACAAAAATATTAATACAGATATAGAAGTATGGTATTATCACAGTTGTTCTTAAAAGCTTCTCATTTATTTGTCCACTCAAATGTTGTGCTGACAACACCATAAAATATTCTTCAATCTTCCTTATATTAAGTTTGTCAGACCAAATGAACATGTTCTTGCTAGATTACATTAATACAATAATATCTTTCTAGCAAACCTATACAAAAAAATGAGAATCCTTTATCTTTCAGCATCCAGTTTGAAGAACACAGTCTCTTCTAAGAATCTTTAATTTTGTCAGATTGCAAATATTAAAGATAAAAGAGGGCTGAAATACCACAAAACTCCATCTCTGCTCTAAAAATTAGAGTTCTGTTTTTCAACAACCTTGCGTCGGTACCATTTTACAAAAATGGAAAATAACCCACTTGCTTTTTTCAAACTTGCTCACAAAAGAACAACATTTATGCTTGCAATGGAATTCTGTAATTATCTTCCCCAAGAAACAAAAGATCTCAGGCAACAATGGGAAACCTAAGACAGGATCCAATATTTGTTTTTCGGATTCCTCAGTTCACAGCAACATGCTCCAGCCTGTAAGAATTGCAAAGTCAAACTTTAAAATGCAAATGTTCTAGAACTGTTCCGTGGAGAGAGGGGTGCTTCCTCAGAGACCCACTTCTGGGCTAGTGGGAGGCATCTAGCGTGATCAGTGTATTCAAAAAAACCCGAGCTCCTCTGAGGGCCACTGGAACTGGCAAGAGGCTGTGGGCAGTCACACGCTGACCGCAGGCCTTCCAGCGGCCAAATGGACCCAAACTGTTTGATAAAGTCATTTGTAAATATTTACTGATTTGTAAAGAAAAGAAGTTAAATTACCACAACCCATGCCCACTCCGTGCTTTCAGCCACAGACTCTCTTATTTTCACAACTACTGGACAACAGGAAGACTGACGCTGTCCTCCAACATTGGAGAGTAAACAAGAAAACCATTTCACTGAATCGCTTACCTTTGATATGCCTGAGGAGGGGGAGGTGGGGGTAAGGTGTCTTTTTCAAAGCCTGAATTAGATCTTGTCTAAATCTCTTCATGGCCTGGAGGGTGGGGAGGGAGGTGTCCCAGCAGTTCCCATGAAAGGAGTCCTAAACATTAAGTTATTCCTAAAATCTTTAAAGATCTCTTAAATGTTTTATATTTCAGACATCAGTTCGAGTACTTTTCTTGCGAACTTTTATTTATTCACAGTGCCCATTAAAATATTATCAGTAAGAGGCAGGAGGATTGCCGAGTTCGAGGCTTGCCTGGGCTACATAGTGAGCTCAGAGCCAGCCTGAACTACAAAGCGAGACCCTGTCTCAAAAAAAAAAAAGAATTTCTGGGCCGGAGATTTAGCTCAGTAGTTCTAGCGCCTGCCTAGCAAGCACAAGGTCCCTGGTTCAAACCCTAGTAACCACATATAACAATATGGGGTATGGTGGCTCACGCCCAGCAGCAATCAGTACCACATATCAAATGCTGGATTTGGTGGCTCAAGCCTGTCATCCCAGCACTTGGGAGGCAGAGGCAGGAGGATTGCTGAATTCGAGGCTTGCCTGGGCTACATAGTGAGCTCAGGGCCAGCCTGAACTACAAAGCAAGACCCTGTCTCAAAAAAAAAAATATTATCAGTAATATACGGATGGTGATACATAGATGGAATCAACTGTCTGGGCATGGAGCATAGAATTACACAAAGCCTCAGTCAGAGGCTGACACAAGGGACCACATCAGTCACCCAGCCCCAGGCACAGGTCTGGATCAGGGCTGCCTGTCTGTGCCAAACACTGATGCTCCAAGTTTAATCATCTGTTTAAAGACCTGAAAGTCGCCAGCTTTAGAAAATTTAATCCTCCTACATGGTCTTTCCTTCATGTATATATTTTTGCCTGTTTGAATTGAGTTTATTGGTACGTTTTAGGTTGAACTTATGATCACATTCCTCATTAAGAATCTGTACCTGTAAATGAAATACACTGATTTTTATTTTTTCCCATTCCCATACCCTTCCTTCAACCTCTCTGCCCTGTAGACGTTAGCTTTGTTTCTGTTTTTGCCTTCTTACCTTCAATTTTTTCCCCCTTTCCTCTTTTCCCCTATCCCGCCAGCTCCCCTTTCCCTTTGAATATATTTCACAATATATTTTCAAATCTAGAATGGTTCAGCAGATCTGAGGAGACCTCCCAAGTAACACAGGTAATCACTGGCCTGGTTCTTCCTTCTTTTCTCGTGGAAAAAGTTGTACAGCACACTTTGTAAAGAAAATCAAAAGGTAAGGAGTGAAGAAATGGGGGAGGACAGGGAACCAAAAGTTACCCAATTAGGCTAAAGTAAAATAAATCACCAGAGCCTATCAGCTCCTCCACCATCCACAGGAGACTGGCCTGACTCCAACATCAAAGGCTCCCGTGGAGCCCTGAGCCAGGAACAGGCCTTTTGCCCCACGTACACAGCATGGTCTAAACTATACGGAGGCCCACAGGTGACACACAAACCTGTCTACAGTGACACTATCTCAGTTCTAGGGCTTTTTTTTTTCATCAAGGTACCTTTTAGAATGTCAGTTTACTCTTACACCAAAAAGACCTAACCCAAACCAATTCAAAGCACCTGGAACTTCACAGGTAACTAACTAGACTGTGGTTTATCTTCTAATCCTGCCCCAAGGATCTCCTTCACTATGGGTATCCTATTTAGACAGCGCACAGAACAAATCCACAAGGCAATCACGAGGCAACCAAACAAGAACAGGTGGTTTGGAGCCACCAGGCCCTATCTTGGCTACAACTCGTGGTGTGGCAGAAAGTCAGCTACATCAGTGGTTAGAGAGGCGAGAATGAGGCCCTGAGATGGGATGTGAGGCACCTGGCACAGATGCCCGACCTATAGGTAGGTATTCAACCAAAGATTGGTGGCATCATAAGATCTCTTCTATGACAGGAAAAAAAAGAATCCACATAACTGGACAAATATCTCTCAAATCCAATCGAGGCATTTTCCTCCAACAAGGCCCACGGGAAGGGTTTCCAGCAAAGGAGGGCAAAGTGGCTGTCGGCTTTCACATGCTGTTGGTCTTCCCTTAGGCAGTGTCTTGATGAGCTTTCCAACATTCTTTATTTTCATCACTCCCTTAATCTGCCCTCATACACCCCAGGCACAGGCTACTGTGACCTCTCCATTGCTTAGGAAGCTAACGCCACTAACTCTAACAACCTGCATTCTAGAAGTTCCTCCAGGTCTTCATGTGGTGACCACTGGGCTGGGTTTAATTCAAGATTGGTCAGTACATGAGACTACATGTATTACCCATACACATTAGCTGGAGTAATGTTCTCAGACTTAGGATCCTAAGAAATGGTTCCTACCTTGACCCCCTTCTGCCTTTTATAGTGAGAAGTTTACTTGTTTGTTTTTTTTTTTAATAAACCCGACTCACATTTCAATATAGCTCATGCTCAGAATTGCTAGCATTCCAAAGAGAGAAAACAAACAAAATGCTTCTTAGGGACACATCCATAGGGATCCTATCAAGGCCTCTGATCATCTTCCAGGGCCAATTGTCAGCCTGAGCTCAGGGCACCCCACAGGCCAGCAAGGCACCTCATTCCCCAGCTTTCTCCTTGGCTTCATGTGATAGTTCCAGAGAGTAAAAAAGGTTTACTCAAAAATCCGTAAGGACAGAGTGCTCAAGTCTCTATGGCCAGAAAAAAGTATAATGAATGCCCCTCAGGGGAAGAGACGGGTGTGATTTCATTACAGGTGTGTAATAAGTTGGAGGCAGAGCTTGTACAGAAATACGTGCACCTTTTTCTAAGACAAGAATGGGCAACCTCTTTAAATGAAAATAACCAAAGGCCATGCACCATTAAGTGTTGAGGAATTCAAAATAATAAAGGGGAAAATGCACAAACAAGAATATATATATATTCTTGTTTGTGCATTTTATACTCCAGAACAAAATAGGAAGGGGAAAAAAAATGAGAAAGAAGATATGAATGAGGCCAAGTTTTTATGTTTAATTACAAAGTCCCTAAAGAATAACACACAGCTCTGTTAATATTTTTTTTAAAAAATCAATACACAAGAGTAAAAACCAAACAAGAAGAGCCGATATTGTAGACAGAAGTGATTAATGGAAAATGTTTTTCAAAAGAAACAACAACAACTAAATTAAATCGAACATCTAAAAGCACCCCCCACCCCCCACCCCCAGCCTCTGGAGAGGTCTCGGCCCAGGGGCTATTTCAGCAGGGCTCATTGTCTGTGCCTGGTCCCTGAGAACTACAGACCTGGACTACGGTATTCATCAGTCAATCTGACACTGACTTCCAAGGTTGGGTCCTTCGTTAGGTTGAGAACTCCTGAGAAAAAGTACCATACTTTCAACTTGTTCGTCCAACTGTGAGCCATGATACATCACGAAATTAATGTGAGGATTACAATCAGCATCGTTTTAATGGAACAGAGTACAACCAAAAAGAATAGACTGGAATAGAAAACCTCTTGAGCGATGTATTTTGAATGTAGATGCGCATAGAATGCTGACCACAAAGGTAACAACACTCTTGGCTAGCAAGCTAGTTCAATGTTGTCTAAAAATGGCTTCCAGGGTCCTTTTCCTTATCAGTTCATCTGGAAAGGAAGCGCTCTGATTACACTAATGGAGCACAGGCTTGGCATGATGCTCAGGAGTTATGCTGGGGAAGACAGACAGTGAGGCGGGACTCATATCCTAATGGCTCAGTGAGCTGGTACGTATTCTTGAATTAATATGATGCCTTTTCATGATTCTCTCTGTCTCTCTGGGGACATCTCCTACACACCCCACCCTCATTCACTGGCTGTCTGATCATTCATTCATTCATTCATTCATATGGCATCATGACCTGCCAGGTACAACAGAGGACACATTAAGGAATAAAAACAATGCAAAAAGGTGACTGCCCTCGTGAAGTGTGGGGATTCCAGAGGGGAAAGACCAGAGTGAGTAGATAAGGAAATAAATAAACCAAATCACAACAGACGGTTCTACCTGCTGGGAAGGAAATAGAGACCGATGAGTTCAAAGAGAGGAAGCTACTGCTGGGTGGACAATAAATGGGTTGGAAGTGGCAAGAGGTCCTGCGGGGACGGGCTTGGATCCGCTACGGCATCCAGGCCCACGAGGACCGCGGGGCGCTGGCTCAGGCGAGGGCAGAGGAGGGAGGGAAAGCGCAAGTTCAGTTTGTAGTATGGGTAACCTGGGGGGCCTGGCAACGGATTAGAAGTGGCAAAGAAAGGAAAAAAAGAAGACCAAATGTTTGGTCTGAGCAACTCCCTGAAAACTAGGAGACAGGGAAAAAAATCCATCATTCTATTGAACATATTCCCTTTGAGACTGTCTGTCTATTAAGATCTACCGATTGAGACCCTGGAAAGAACTTACAGGACGCAGCCAGCTGTCCTGCCTCTGCCGCACCCTCACAATCCCTGTCTTTACAGCAAAAGCATGTGAGCACGAAAGGAAGATCAGGGTGGTCTGGCCTTCAAGGTTCAACAGCAACTGATTCTTCTATAGCACGAGTTGGTCGAATCATCTTTTAAGGGCCAAGGGGATATTTTCATCTTTTGTAGGTCACCTGGTCTCTGCTGTGACAACTCAGCCCAGCCATTACAACACAGGAGCAATCAGAGACATAAACACATAAACATGGCTATGCGCTTTGGTGAGATTTTGTTTACAAAACCCAAGTCCACAGTTCACTGTCCTCTGGGCTACCGCTCCGTACTTCACTCAGGATTCAGACTTACAGCTCTACAGTTCTGAAAACTAAGGAACCTGGTAAGAGATTGAGGCTGTGTCCTTTGAAATTGGGAAAAGGGAACTGATAAAACTCTTAAGCACTGCAAGGCAAGAAAGAGAGACAGTTGGGAGACATAGACAGTGCTTAGTCCCCCGGCAGTCAAAACACCACGTATGGCCGGGCGTGGTGGCTCATGCCTGTAATCCCACACTCAGGAGGCAGAGACAGGAGGATTGCTGAGTTCAAGGCTTGTCTGGGCTACCTAGTGAGCTCAGGGCCAGCCTGAACTACAAAGTGGGACCCTGTCTCAAAAAAAAAACAAAAACAAAAAAACCACCATGTATGGACCTGTCCTATCACTCTCCAATCCAAGCACTGTGTATGTGCAGTTTATTCTTCTTCTCTGAGTCTACTTCCTGCTCCATAAATCATGTGATCAGAACAGATCATCCCAGAGGCCCATCATTCTATGCACTGAAAATGCATTATACACGGGCCATCATCAATGCTATCACTTGGGGGGCCAGGACCTCACATCGGTAAAGTCAGTGAAAAGCACATTATTATGCTTTCAACTGCCCAACTTTGGGACCTTAAGCAAAGCACTTAACTGCTCTGAGCTCCAGTTTCCTCAGCTATAAAATGTGAATGATATCATGTCTGCTCCACAGGACTTTCATAAGGATTAAATAAGATTAATACTGTACCACCACATAATAATTAGCTCTCATTACTAGGAGGGTAACAAAAATATGAAATAGCCAGCTCCAGACCACACAGTCCCTGTCCTCATGAAGCAGGAACTTGTCAAATTATGAAATGATGCGAATTTCATTTGGAAGAAATTATACAGTGGCATTTGTTTGCCATTGTCTGACACTGCTTTCCTTGGTCCAAAGGAAGCACTTTGCATCAGATCCATTAAGGTGGAAGTGGAGTGGAAATGGAAGACTCAAAATAGAACAAAGCAGAGTCAGGAGGGATGTGGAACCTTGAGGAAGCCACTGGCTCCGAGTCACATCTCCTTCCAGTGTCACGGCCCCTCAGTGCCTCCCATCAGAGGTCCCTGCTTCCTAAGTTAAAAGATCTCATCCTCCAGGTTGCTCTGGGCAGGCAGGAACCAAGACCTGATTTGGAGGAAAAAGCTGGGTGGGCAGACAAGAGGAGGAGCCAGCCTCAGAGGAGGGAAGGGGGTGCCTGCGGGGAGGGCAGCGCTTCAGGCTCTTGTGCCCTCTGGGGTCCTGGCACTGACAAGAAATTGGAACTGATAAGATCCACTCATTTGTCACCAAATGACACTTGGAGCAGGGGGACCCCAGCACTCACATTGGCATCCCAGTGCCATTCCGCACAGCAGACACAAATTGTCCCAGAAGCCGGGGGTCAGGTTTGCAGGCTTGCAGGCTTGCAGGCAGCCTGGGTTTTCTCCACTACAGATACTCCGCTCACTCCTAGGCTCCCCGGAGCAGCCTCCTGTACCCCAGCCCAGAGTGCCCTCTCCTCCTCTTCTCCAACTCAGCTCCTCAAGGCTAAGCTGCCTGAAAGGAAAAGGGGAAGGAGAGTAGACAGAGGGATGAGGGAGGGCGGAATAAGGGGAACAGGGCAGGGGCTGACATCCTCAGAGCACAGGTTCCCCTCTTCCAACTCATCCTCAGCTCTCCAGCACCACCAGACCACTAACCAGAATTCACAGGGCCACAGGCCCAATCAAACATCAACCACCCGGGGGAAGGATTGAGACAGTGGCACCACGCTTGCCTTACAAGCACAAAGTCCTGAGTTCAATCCCTGGGACCACAAAAACTCTCAACCCTAAGGAAAGGATGCCTCTTGGACTTCCTCTTGAGGGAGGCCACTTAACACCAGTGGACAAAGCTGACAGAGTAAGGTATGGGCAGGGAACCGAGACCCAGTGTAGGGTCTATTTTCTTAGAATGTAGAAGTTCTAGAGAAGACAGGCAATATGTACTATGAAGGATGATATAAACTGGCTATAGGGCTGTGGAACAACAGAGGAGAGAGAAGATGAGGCCTGGGATGGAAGAAAGTTGTAAAACTGCACACACAGGTGGTATACACAAACACACACACACACACACAGCCCACCCTCCAGGGGTTCTGCTGACTCACATGGTCCCTCCACTTCTACCTGGGCTCCCCACTGCCCGCTGGGCTTCACCAGCCTCTGGGAAACTGGATTCTCCTGCCCTCCACCTGCCCACAAGGCATCTGCATGATGTCCCTCTCCTTAGAGTCAGCTGTCTATCTTCCAAGATGGTGAGAGACCAATTCCTGTTCCCTGAGAGGGACCTAGAACACTGCCAGTGCTTTCCTGGAGAGTATTCCCTGTGCACTGCTCCAACAGGGGCTCAGTATGTACAGTTCTTGTCTACACCTCTAAACTGCCTTGTTACTGGGGAACCACTTGACCTTGGTCACACTTCAGCATCTTCCCTTGTTTCTTTTTTTTTTTTTTTGAGACAGGGTCTCGCTTTGTAGTTCAGGCTGGCCCTGAGCTCACTATGGTGCCCAGGCAAGCCGCCGCGAACTCAGCAATCCTCCTGTCTCTGCCTCCCGAGTGCTGGGATTACAGGCGTGAGCTACCACACCCGGCACTGTGGTATGCAGTATTGATTGTTGGTGGGCGTGTCTCCACGCCCAGTATTATATGTGGTTACCAGGAATCAAACTCAGGACCTTGTGCTTGCGAGGCAGGCGTCAGAACCACTGAGCTAACCCTCCGGCCCCCTTCCCCTGTTTCTTATAGACAATGCTCTCCTCCCCAAGTCACCGTGGGCTGCTGGAATACATGAACCTAATTCCATACCCACTATGTAAGGGGTGGTTAATCTAGTTAATTATCCTCTTTGCCAGAGAAAGGCACAGAAGTTAGGTGATAGGGAGGAAGGGCACAGACAAAGGTTACTCTAACAAATAATCACAGTGTCCTGGTGTCAGCTTCAAAATGCCTGAGGGAGAATCACAACAAAATGTTCAGAAGTCAGGGATTCTTAAAGGTACTTAGGTTCTATCTAAAATTCTGTTTTTTACACTGTAAAGACACCAGGGAAAACTTAAATTTCAAAAGTATTAAAATGATCATCTAAGGAACTGGCCGAGGACAGAAAAAGGAAATCAAAAGCAAGAAGAGTGAAACTGATTACAAGCCATTTTTTTGCTAGCTATATCACCGTTCATTCCTGTAATAGGCAATTATTCCATAAATGAAAGTTTATTTTAACAATTCCCTAACATTAGTGTCTCACATGCCTAAACTTGCTATTGGTTCCCCCAAAAGCAGGAGCAAGTATGGAACAAATTGATGACAATCTCTCCTCCGGATCCCCCAAACCCAGGGAGCCTCAGTCAGCTTCAACTCTGGGTGGGGCCTCCAGGAGGGAGGAACAGCCATATCCACACCAAGGTTAGGAGCTTAACCCCTGGTGATCCCAACCGGGAACACTCCCAACTATCCCCTAATTATCAGATACATGGCTCCACTCCTGCTGTGACCTTGCTCTTAATTTACAGTCGTGTTCTAAAAGCTGTACATCTAGAAATCACCAAAAGCAGGTCACCTGTGTGATGCTCATATACAGAGCTCTGTGACAAGGGGATGTTCCTTCCCTAGTTCTTTCAGGGCTCAGACACCTCATAATCTATGCAGGAAGAATCAATAATCTTCTTGCATTAACACCTAAATAAAACTGAAATAATTCCAAGATGTGGCTAACACCAAATTAATCCACAGGAGAAATCTGTTGTGGGGGTCCTATGGGGGTGGGAATCCACACAGGGACAGTTGATCAGAATCAACCAGAGCTCTTGCAGGGACCTCTCCCCCTCTACCCTGAAATCCAGCTGTTTCTTCCTCCTGCTCCGCCAGCTGTCAGTGTCACTTCCACAGGGTCAAGCCCCAGCCAGCACGTCTCACCAAGCCCGGCAGATGGGTACGTGTTTGTTTGGGTTGGAAAGCGTTATTCTGAACTCTCCAGGCTGTCTTTCCCCGACTGCCAAGAATAGTTCAGAGCTTGTGCGCTAACAACACTCAATAATAAAATGATCCCTGAAACAGGCAAAACATACTTACTCATAAATGCTGTCAAACTCTACACTGGCAAGTTCTAATAAAGAAAAGGGAAAACATACACACCCTCATAGTCCGAGTCAGAAGGTCAAAGAACTGGCTTCTTTAAAACGATTGTTTTTATCCAACTAAACCATAGGATTTTCCCAAAATAGTTTCACTCTCCTTTCCTGGGAAATCCTCAGTCCAAAATACAGTGTGTGCATAAAGTTCTCTGCAACCAGAGACCAGAGTATGATCTATGCAGACAAAAAGAGTACAGATGCAAAGTTTTAAAAATTTGTATTTTTTTCCTTTTCTTTTCAGTGTTTTACCCTATCGTTTCTATTTCATTGACAGAACTTTGAGAAAAATGTCAAATAGTACTTATAGTAGTATGCATGCATCTCCGTCTAATTTCTGAATTTGACATTACACCTTTCAGAATCTTCCTGCTAAAAACGTGTTAAAGATGGTGTCTATTTATAGCTCACAAAGCTCTGTATTTTAGAAAAAGAAAAAAAAAATAAGTCGAATGTTGACAAAGCACAAAACACACAGGAAGTACAAGGTGGTTGTCTTATATACTTTAACACCAGCCTGGTTGCACCAACTTCAAAGAGCCAAACAAAAACTCAAATGAGTTCAAGATACTCCATGGCAACAAACCTTTGACTCACATACACACACATATCAAGCACCATAGAAGGATAAATTCACTCACCACGGACACACACATTTAAAAGATTTCATCTGTCACCTGCCACACAACAGAAATACACAATGGTGTGATGGAATGGTCTGGAATGTGGATATACTCATCTTCTAAATGACAGTTCTTTGCACACACTCACAAACTTAACACTGCATGAGCAAATCACAAAGAGACCAAATGGGAGAACCAAAGATAACACACTAACCTGCCATTTCCATGCATTTTAAAAATAAATAAA
>PVIC010011890.1:0-40310 GCA_004025085.1 Thryonomys swinderianus
GAGGAGGGGGGAGTGGGTAGGGATATGGGTAAAAATGAGAATTAACTTGTGGCATATACTGGTACAAATTTCCCAATGTTATATGTGATTTTGAGATGTATATAAATTGTACCAATAAAGAATTCAATAAAAAAAGAACAGAAGTAAAAAAAAAAAAAAAAGAAGTGAGGAGACAAAGGTAGTGTGAGAACTCTGGAGAATGAACAGTGTGAGAGTGTCCAGGCTGAAGCCTCTACCTAGCTATGGCTGATCATGGCCAGATGAAAACTGCAGCTTGATCACTTTTTTCAAGAAAACTCAGAAATTCAGATTTCCATATGAAAGGAGTCAAATTACCAAACATTGGCCTAGGTTCTTAAAACATCCACATGAACCTGCAAGCAGATTTACAGACCTGATTTAGCTCCAAGGCATCTGATCTAAGATCTGATTTAGGAAGTAAGAAATAAACTGCTAGTCACAGACCTCCTCTGAGGTTATGCCCAGAAAAAAGTATTTGAGCCTGTGATCGACTGGCCAGATGGAGGTAGGAGGGCAGGAAAACAAGGGTAAAGTAAAAGTGAGACTGTTGTCTCAGAACCTGTCACTGGTGTTTCTGAATGATGTTCAGTGGGAATTTTTGGCTACATTAAGTTTACAAGGTAAGTTTTAAAATGTAGAAATAAGGCAGATTTTTATTTGGTTTTCATGGATAAAATGAGACAAACATGTATCTAGAGGAAGGGAGAATGGATAGAAATGGAGAGAGCCCATTCTTCTAAAACCTATCATGGTTATCTTTGGGGTGAAAGTAGCACATACTTCAAGGAGAAGAAATCCATTAGAGGCAATCAGTGGAAGTGTCGAGAGTGGATAAGGCTAAGAAAGGGATGGAGTTGACTTGCACGCCTACAGTCAAGTGAAATGAAATACCTAGCACAGAAAACAGGTCAAATCTTTCAAGAAAAACTTCATTTTTTGATTAATAATTATTCTAATTAATTAGTAAAGTCTTTATGTTTGCATGGAAGTATCAACAGCCTCTATTCTCTAAATAATAAACATGATTCTGTTTTGTGTATCATCAGGCAAAATAAAACTAATCACCTACTAAGATTGTCAGTTCTCATGGAATCATTAGGCCTATTTCTCAAGAACAAAAGTTTTCCAAGGAAATCCAACATCAAATCACTGAGATGATGATTGGAAGACATATTTCAGCTCTCCTTGGAGGACTAGATACTGAGCTTGCTTTATGGTTAACAGGTAATCACAATTACTTTCATTCAGTGTTGAAAAGTACTTAATGTGGGGAAACCTTCAGTCTAACAGTAACCAAAGAGACTTAAGGTACTGGTAGTTCAACAATATAGACACAACATTTGAATGTTAAAAGTGAGAACTGATGTAAAACTCAGTGGATAAGAGCAAGAATGAAAATTGACAAAGAAGAGAAATTAAAAAAGGAAAAAAAATAGTATTAGCTGCGACTTCATAATAAGGTGCTGCAAGAGAAGAAAAAAAAAGAACCAAATTTAAAATAGCCACAACAAAACCATAAATAAAATAGGATAGAAAAGACAAAATGGTGGGAAGGAGAGGATGATGAAAAACTATGAGAGAGATGAAAGGCAAGAGAAGCAGGATAGGAAGAATTGTAGCAGTAGCAGGAAAATACTTGGCCACAGACTTCAGTAGGTGCACGCATTTTTCAGGGAGACATGTGACTGGAAATATGAGGCTGCTCTACAGAATGTGTAGTTGAAAACTGATTGCCTCATCTTCTAATGCTGACTTCTGAATTCTTTTGGTTTCTTTTGACTTTTGCTGCAAATAACAGAGTTTCAGTTGGTGGCTGCACAATTTCCAATTTTCTCATGTAGCTTTGGCATACCAGTGGGTTTCTCCCAGGAGGGCTCATGTTTGTGTGAAAAAGGATTTTCAAAGACAGCTCAGAAGATAGTCTCTTTTCTGGGAGACAACTGGTCCCCTCACAGCTCTTGGGGATTGTGTGGCCAGTGGGCTAAAGCTCATTGATTAAAATCATATAGGTCGGGCCAGAGGGTTAACTCAGTGGTTCCAGCGCCTGCCTCGCAAGCGCAAGGACCTGAGTTCAATCCCCGGTAACCACATATAATGCTGGGTGCGGAGACACGCCCACCAACAATCAACACTGCATACCACAATGCCGGGCGTGGTGGCTCACGCCTGTAATCCCAGCACTCAGGAGACAGGGACAGGAGGATTGCTGAGTTCGCGGCGGCTTGCCTGGGCACCATAGTGAGCTCAGGGCCAGCCTGAACTACAAAGCAAGACCCTGTCTCAAAAAAGCAAAAAAAAAAAAAAAAAATCATATAGGTCTACTTCTTAAAATTATTTCATTTTATTCTGTGTCACTAATAGGACTTCTAAATGTACTGCTTAACAGATCACAGGTGGTGTTTTACTACAATTTTTACTTTAAGTAGGGAACAGAGTTGGTCATACAACCATAAATATGCAGTAAGAATGTGATTTATCCATAGAAAAAGTTTAAATGTAATGCAAGAAATAACAAATACAAAAATACCATATAGAAGCCTGTTATATATAAAACCAAATATTAAAAGAAGACAATAAGTTATGTGAAATGTTTTAATGTACATGGTGGTATAATTGAGTTATAACTTCAGAGCAGTGTTTCCTAGGAGGTGTTCAGAGAACAATCAAGAGCTAGTTATTGACACTCAAAGCTACACAAAATGAACTAGAGGGTTGGAAGTGGGTGGGCACTCTAAATTTTACCCCTTTCAAGAATGTCTTTACCAAGGTAAACCAAAGACTTATTTTTTATAATGCATTTCCATGGGTAAGGGACCATATATAACCAGATTTAGATAAGTTGCTTACAGTTTCATGTGGAAAGTTTTCACACTGAATAAGCATTCAGCCAAACACATACAGTGAAGGCACACATCGGACACAAATATTCAAAGTGAAATACTAATTCTCAAAGACTGCACAATGTGAGGCATTCAAGAAAAATGGAGACAGTCTTCAGTGCCACATTTTCAAGGGGTATCTTAAACTTGGAATCAGTATTTCACATTCTTTGGAAGAGCAGAGTTCATCAATTTCCTTCATGAACAAATCCCCTTCAGTTCTCAAACACTTTCAAATTGACTTCCTTCATACCTGTAGACAACTGAAAAAGATTTTCTGAAGAGCAAAATCCCAGTTAAGAGCTATGCAACTAAAATTAATATGGTATATAACAATACAGTTAAAATTTTAGTTAAGATTTTTTTTCATCTAAAAGAGGTACAAAGACTAGTTTTATTGTATCAGTTGCAGTGACACCCACATATGGATAATGAAGTTCTGGTATGCTAAAAGGATTATCATAATATATATTCTACAAACTGTTGGGAAATGTACTGAAAAAGAAATGTAACAAAGTTAATGTTCTTGATAAAGTTATTATATGATCATAAAACTTCTCCCTAAAAAGACAAAAGATCAATATTATTTACAAAAGTAACAAAAATGAATGTTCAACTTCATAAATATGATTAAAATAAAGTATTAAAGGACATTACTGTTATTCATCACATTATCATATTTACCAAAATGTGTTTAGGGGTAATTCTGTTTTTTTCTTCTTTTAGAGATAGTTCTGATAGCACATGAGGAAATGAATCCTTTTATCTAAATGTGTTAGAAGTAAAATTTAGTGGAGCTGATCTGGAATAGAAGTTTGATAGTATGTAACAAGATGCATTTTCTAGGATGTCTAATTTATTAATGTCTTTAAATTAATAATCAGAGATAGGGAATAAAATGTATGCATAAAAGATATAGTTGAATATTATTTAGAAAATTTAAGTTTAAGAAGTTTCAAACATTAGGGATAGTGCTAGTACTTTATAGTGTATACCTGCATGAAATATTAACTAACACACAGAGACATCTACTGTAATTTTTAGTAAAAGTTCAGTATATGAAATTATATTAAGAACATGAAAATACAACAGTGGCTAAATATAGCTACTTGTTGGCAAAATTTCTTTTCTTTTTTTGCATTTTATTATCTTTTTCAAGTTTTTCACCATAGTCAGGTTATTACTTTTGTCATTAGAGAAATAATCATTTGGGTATTTGAAAACTACCAACTGATGGCCTGGGTATTTAGCTCAAGTGGTATCATGCCTACCTTGGAAGCACAAAGGCCCGAGTGCCAGGGGAAAAAAAACCCACAAAACTACCAACTAAATCAAAGCATTAAATATGGACAAAATATCAAAGGCAGAGGGAAAAGGTAGAATGACACTCTCATCTAAAATCTCTTTGACTCTAATGTTTCAATGCATGGGAATAGATTTGAAACCCTTATTTACATGTGGAATGAGCCACAAAAGATTTACTCCTGTGCCCAGTGAGAAAATGTGCAGCAAGACTATGTCCAGCTGAGGAAAAAGTATATCCAGCTATTCTTAGAAACAATTTATAATGAATTACTGTGCTCTAAAGCAATAGTTATAATGAATTATTGCATTTTATTTGTTTGTTTGTTTATTTGTTCGTTTGTTTATTTGGTGGGGACTTGCTTTGTAGTTCAGGCTGGCCTTGAGCTCACTACCTAGCCCAGGCAAGTCTGGAACTCACAGCAATCCTCCTGCCTCTGCCCCACAAATGCTGGGATTATAGGTATGAGCCACCACACCCAGCATTGTGATGTGTGGTACTGATTGCTGGTGGGCGTGAGTCACCATGGCTGGTATTGTTGTATGTGGTTACCCGGGATCGAACCAGGGACCTTGCGCTTGCTAGACAGGTGCTGGAACCACTGTGCTAAATCTCTGGCCCTGCATGTATTTTCAGTACTGTCATACTTGATGAAAAACTATGGCTCTTACCTTTTTCTTGTTAATTAGCATTGATGTGTATGTTAACAAACACAGATTAAAAAGTCATTCACATCTTCAAGTTTTAAAATGGTAGATTAAATTTAAATCAATGCAAATGACATAAATATATGCATTCTATGTAATTCAGATTTAAGTAAGTTGATTACAGATTCCTGTGTGAAGATTTAAAATTGAATAAACTGAACAAGTCTTATTTAATAAAACCTAGATGTCATGTGGTAAATCCACTGATTTGGCAGTTAATCTACTAATGCTTTATAGACAGATTTCAGCATGAATTCAGCCTTTCTACAAACGAGAAGTACAATGTAAACTGAGAAAGCAGAAATGTTCTTATATTCTTTCATTTGAAATGCAAAGGAACAAAAAGGAAGTTCATGGAAGTAGTACTTCATATCAGCACTCTCTACAGAAAACAAGAAAGAATTCAGATATTTATTCCTTAAGAATAAGGTCATTCTTTCAGACAGTTTCCAACACTATTTTTTAGTGTGATATAAAATAAAACAAAACTCTATTTGTAAAAGTGGAAATATTTGAATTTTCTTTGATAGTCTAACATCTCATTTTAATTATTTAGTATGTAATTAAACCAAACAGTAGCAAAACTATATCTAAATATATTGACACAATCAACAAATCCTTACTCAGCAGTTATTCTAGAACCTGGAGATACATCAGTAACAGGACAACCCTCCTGACCTCAAGAAGCTGATGTTCCAGTGGAGGAAACATGTAAGAAGACAAGAAATTCATAAGATAAATTTAGGGAGTAGTAAGTGCTGTGAAGAAAACAAAGCAGGACAAAAGTTAGAGTAACAATAAACAGTTGTGTGAGGTACTACTTTAGATATCAATAACCTCTCAGAGGAGTTTATATTTAATACTTTATTCATTTTTTTGTTTAATTTTTGAGACAGGGTCATGCTTTATAGTTCAGGCTGGTTCTGAACTCACTATATAGCCCAGGTTAGCCTTGAACTCACAGCAATCTGGGAAGGTCATATTTAAAGAGAGTTCAGCAGAGTGATTCTGACTGGGACTCAAGAGACCAAAATACTGATTGGAATGCAAACAGTAAAAGCCAGGGTCAGGAAGTGTCAATTGGGAACAAGGACTCCATTGGTAGTTGGGCTAGAGGTCCTATGAGTTACATTCTGGCATAAAACTTGTCTACATTCTTCCCATCCCCTGAGACTTTGCAGGAGATTAAATTTAAGGGAAATGGACTAATTTAGCTGATGAAGGCACTTTCAAAACACTGTAACACTCAGGCTGTGGGATGGGTACTGAGGGCTGTTTTTAATCCAGATTTATAGTGAGAATCCAGGGTGATGGCAGACAAGACAAGTTTTTAAAACTTCAGTTTTGGTTCAAAAGGAACTAGATATGAAACTGAGTCCAAAAGAGTGTGATAATTGTAGAGATTGACAGCCTTAGAAAGAAACCCAGATTTTGTGCAAGTACAAGAAATAAAGGTAATTTTGGCCACTCAAAAATCAGCAGGACCTGGCACATGTAGGCTGAAGGTACAAAAGTGTAAAACTTTCATTGAGAAGAGAGACACAGGTACATGTGCTCAATAAAGACCTCCTGAAGAATCAGGTCCCTAGGATTCAATTTAGGGTGCTCAGTTATCCAGGCACTCAGATGCAATTGCAGCCATAGCCCCAGAGGGCAGCTGACCTTGACATTGTTTTTTTTTTTTTTGCAGCTGTTTTTTTTATTAACTGAATTCTTTATTGGTACAATTTATATACATCTCACAATCACACATAACATTGGGGAATTTGTACCAATATATGACACAAGTTAATTCTCATTTTTACCCATATCCCTACCCACCCACACCTCCCCACTCCCTATATACATGCTCTTTTGTTTTCTTTCAGAATCATATTTATTCCTTCCCCTCATTACATTCCCACACCAAATTTCCTTTGGAAATTTCCCATTCTACAAAAACTGTCATACTTTCTAGAGCTCATTTGCATCCACAGGTGCTCATATCAAAGAGAAGATCCGGTATTTGCCTATTTGTGATCAATTTATTTCACTTATTAGTGTGTCCTTCAGGTGTATCCATTTGCAAATAAATGAACCAATCTTGTCATTCTTTATGGCAGAATAATACTCCATTTTATTTTAAAAAACCACATCTTCTTTATCCACTCTCCAGTTGATGGGCATTTGGGTTATTTCCAAGATTGAGCTATCACGAACTGAGCTACTATGAACAAGGGTGTACATCTGTCTTTCCAATGTGATTTTTAAAATTCTTTTGGGTATATTCCTAGCAGGGGGATAGGAGGGTCAAATGGGACCCCTAGTCCTAGTTTTCTGAGAAATCTCCACACAGACCTCCACAATGGTTGCACAAGTCTGCAATCCCACCAACAGATAGAAAAGGAGATCAGAAAGTGGAAAGATATCCCTTGTTCCTGGGTAGGGAGAACCAACATCGTCAAAATGGCTATACTCCCACAACTACTATACAGATTCAATGCAATTCCAATTGAAATTCCAATGCTATGCTTCACAGAGCTAGAGAAAATAATACAAAAATTCATCTGGAACCACAAGAAAACTAGAATAGCAAAAGCAATTCTAAGCAACCACGACATGGCAGGGGCTATTACAATCCCCAATTTAAAACTCTACTATAAAGCTGCTGTGATAAAAACTGCATGGTACTGGCAAAGTAACAGACCCCAGGGCCAGTGGAATAGATTAGAAGATCCAGACATAACCCTAGATACACTAAGCCACCTTATCTTTGACAAAGAAGCCAAACATCCTCAATGGAGGAAAGACAGCCTCTAACAAATGGTGCTGGAAAAACTGGGCTTTAACCTGCCAAAAACTAAAGCTAGACCTATCTCTTTCACTATGCACAAAACTAAATTCACAATGGATACGAGACTTAAACATTAAAACACAAGACTATAAGCCTGCTGGAAAACAGGTTAGGTAAAACTCTTGGAGACATTGGCTTAGGCAGAGACTTTATGAATAAAACATCTATAGCACAAGAACTAGCAGAAAGAATCAACAAATGGGATCTCATCCTACTGAAAAGCTTCTGCACAACAAAAGAAATCACTGGCATTGCTAAAAGACAACCAACAACATGGGAAAAAAATCTTTACTAGCTGTTTATCAGACAAAGGGCTATTATCTACAATATATAAAGAACTCAAACAGATCAGCCTCCCCAAGTTTAAAGACCCAATTCAAACATGGGCATCTGAAATGAACAGACACTTCTCAGAGGCAGAAGTCAAAGCAGCTAAGAAGTATACGAAGAAATGTTCAACATCACTGGTCATTCGAGAGATGCATTTGAAAACAGCACTGAGATTTCAACTCACTCCACAAAGAATGGCTGCTATTACAAAATCAACCAACAATAAATGCTGGCGAGGCTGTGGGGAGAAAGGAACCCTTCTCCACTGTTGTTGTTTTTAAAACAGCATTAGTATGCATGAGTTTTGTGGTCAGAAAGGACCCCACCTAGGTTTCAAATGAGGGCCCAGGAGGTCAGATAACGAGCCCTGTGAGAAGGAAGTGTGTGAAACTGTAGGAATGAAGCCAAAAGTACAGTGAAGATACGGGAAAGTTGGAGATGCCAGGACAGTGGAGCATCAGCTGAGGAAATCTCTGGGCCATGAGAGAATTCAACCCTAGTGACTGGCCATGTGGGCTGAAACTAGAAAGGCCACAGAGACAGGGCTTCCTAAGCTCTTTGGAACTCACATTTTACCACTGTGTGCCTCAGAAGACAGATATAAAGTTACAAGGCTTAGTACTTTCCATACTGCTTTGGCTTGAGTCTTTTTTTTTTTTTTTTAACAGGGTCTTGCTTTGTAGTTTAGGCTGGCCCTGAGTTCACTATGTAACCCAGGCAAGCCTCAAATTCACAGCAGTCTTACTGCCTCTGCCTCCCTAGTGCTAGGATTACAGGCATGAGCCACCACGCCTGGCACTGTGGCATGTAGTTACTGGGGATCCAACTCAGGAGCTTGTGCTTGCTAGGCAGACACTGGAACTACTGAGCTAAATCCCCTCCCCAGGGCTGGAGATTTAGCTCAGTGGTTCCAGCGCCTGCCTCGCAAGCTCAAGGTCCTGAGTTCGATCCTGGTAACCACATAGAATGCTGGGCATGGTAACTCACGCCCACCAGCAATTAATACCACATACTACAGTGTCGGGCATGGTGGCTCATGCCTGTAATCCCAGGAGTCGGGAGGCAGAGGCAGGAGTATTGCTGAGTTTGCGGCAGCTTGCCTGTGCTACATAGTGAGCTCAGGGCCAGCCTGAACTACAAAACGAGACCCTGTCTCAAAAAAAAGAAAAATCCCCTCCCCAGCCTGAGTATACTGGAGTATTACTCTGTCATAAAGAAGGATAAGATTCAGTCATTTATACGCAAATGGATGTACCTTCAGGACATACTCATAAGTGAAATAAATAGGTCACAGATTTGAAATATCATATCTTTTCTCCCGTATGAGAAACTGAAGATGTAAATGAAGAAACTGAAGATGAAACTGAGCTCTAGAATATATGGTAGATATTGTGAAATAGAAAATATAAGGTGTAACTTTATAAGGGGGAAAGAAAACATAACACTAGTAAACATATGAAAAGATTCTCAATGTCATTAATCACTAACCCAAGCAATCCAAATAAAGACCAGAAGCAGCAACTCATGTATACTAGGATGGTTATAATTTTTAAAACCTAAAAGAAAATAACAACAGTCAGCAATAATATGAAACCTGAACTTTATACACTGTTGGTGGAAATGTAAAATGATACAGCTGCTAAGAAAAGTAGTTTTGGTTTACTCACATCACTGAGTATAGAATTACAATGTAATCCAGCAAATCCTTTACCACACACATACCCATGAACACTGAAAATAAGGACTCAACATATATTTGTATGTCATATGTATTTTGGTATTACTCTGAAAGTGAAAAATGTAAAAATAAGCCAAGTATTTGTTAACAAAAGAATGAAGAAACACAATGTGGTATGTGATTTAGTGATAAGAAGGAATTAAATTCTATCAAGTTTATAACATGAATAAACCTTGAAATCATATTAAGCAAAATAAACCAGACTAAAAAGGCAAAAGTTGTATGAGATATTTACATTATAAACATTATAGGAGACATGTAGAATAGAGAGAGAAATAGATTAGAGATTACCAGAGGCTTTATGATTACTTACAGATATTTTGGAGGTGATTTTTTTAAACTTTGAAAATAGTGGTGATGGTTGTACAATATTATGAATGTAGTAAATACCACCAAAGTCTAAACTTTTAAATGGTTAAAATTGCTGTATATTTATATAAAATAATTCTATTTTTCTCTTTGAAAAATTTCTCTTTGAAACATATAAAAGCAAAGGAAAACAAACAAAAATATTTTTAGATAATCAAAATAGTGTTATTTTTTTCAGTATCTTTGCACTGCAAAACAGATCAAAGGAAGCTTTTCAGCCTGAAAGGAAATGATGCAAAATGGAAAACTGCATGAAATGAAGGAAGAAAGGAACAGAAATTATATATAGATAAATTTAAGTCTCTCTCTCTCTCTCTCTCTCTCTCTCTCTCTTTCTCTTTTGAAATAATAAATGCTGGCATGGCTGTGGGGAGAAAGGAACCCTTCTCCACTGTTGGTGGGATTGTAGACTTGTACAACCATTGTAGAGATCAGTGTGGAGATTCCTCAGAAAACTAGGATTAGAGGTCCCATTTGACCCTGCCATTCCCCTGTTAGGAATATACCCAAAGGAATTCAAAGAATTATATTGTAAAATCATGTGTACACCCATGTTCATAGCTGCTCATTTTGTGATACCCCAGTCTTGGAAACAACCCAGATGCCCATCAACTGGAAACTGGATAAAGAAGATGTGGTTTCTTTTTTATAAGATGGAGTATTACTCTACTGTAAAGAATGATAAGTTCCATTCAGTTATATGCAAATGGATACAACTTGAGGACACACTAATAAGTGAAATAAATAGATCACAGATATGTAAAAGCTTCACTGTCACAGCCACGCATCCCTCCATCTATCTTCTGAGAATTCTTACTTGAGGCTTCTTCCAAGCCACGCCCTTTTCCTGTTAAGAGTAGATCTGTGCATAATCACACAAACTTGGGTGCAGTACAAATGTCTGAACCTATGAACAAACAGATTCATCTATACACTACAGTACTCTTCAGCAGCATAAGGAAATGAGCTCTTAAGCAAAAAAGACATAGAAGACAATTTATTGTGTTTTATAATTGTAAAATATATAGTTATTGACATAAATTAATTGCACAAATTAATGGGTTTTACTGACACTTTTATGCGTTCATGCTCCGTGCTTTGATCCTTTTTCATCCTCCCCACTATCCTCTCTTACACTCCCTTCTCTGCCTCTGCCTTCTTTTCTTACTTTCAGGTTGCCTTTTCCCCCTAGTTTCTGCATATGAACGAAAACATGCAATATTGTGTTTCTGTGTCTGGCTTATTTAATTTTGTTTCATGACCTCCAGTTCCATCCAGTTTCCTGAAAACAATAATTTTTTTTCTTTATGTCCTCAGCCTCTTTCAGCTGGAATAACACTCAGTTTTCTTTCAGGATGCAACTAGCCTCTGAGATACTTTCTCTGGAACCCCTCATAGGCTGAATGACCTAAGAGAAGGAACCGTTTTATTCCACAATATCAGACCCAATTTATTCATCAAGTAAAAAGGTAATGAATGAGTCTCATAGTAGCTTGCATTTTGATAAGGACGCTTCAGAAGTAAACTTTGTACTTACTGAATCAGTTATTATCCATGGTGAACTCATGCAAATGTTTTCTGTAACCCTCTGCCTTTTGGTACATGCTCAGATGGGTATATCGTCTTCCCTATTAATGAAGCTTTTCTGTTCCATGAAGTAGATCATTGCAATGTTTAAAAATCTTTCCTTTATTATACTCTAACTCTGAATTCTCTGTTCAAACCTCAGAAATGATTATAAGGTTTTATTTACCATGACGTGTTGAAAAGCTCACATCATTTCCTATGACCTTGGCATCAGTCTATAAATCTGTAGGCCATATGCCTTGATTCTAAACACTTGGCCACTTGTCAGCCCTTACATTACTACTTTGTAGCATCTGAAACTGTGGAGAAGTTTACGATTGAAACTTTGTCTCCCTTTAGCCTCTGTGAAAACAATTTTTCTTTCTCTCATTTTATGACTTATCTCTCTAATGAATAACACCTGATCAGCTCAGATTCCTTGGCATTTTAAATTTAATTTTCTTCTGTTATGCACATGAATAATAAAAAAGAAACTATGGAAAACCAAAGCTTTAAGTTTCAAGTACTTGAAATGTTTTATTCATTAAAATTTTTTCTTCATTTTGAGATCAGCTGGAAGGAGTATTGATTAATGTGATTGGTTGTTTTCAGCCTGCTTTGTCATATCCTAGGTGGGGGCACTATGTGATAGTATATCTTCTCATTGAGCATGTTGACTTCATAGGAAACTTTCACAGTCCTGATCATCATGTCCTGATCTTTAAAATGCCTAATTGTGTCTCTGTTGGCCAGGGCAGCACTGCAGATAATAATACTTCACACTTGTTGAGTGCTTACTCTGTGCTGAGTGTAGATTGTCCTTAATATGGTGGTCACAAGATTTGACCTGAAGTAAACTTTGTCCTAAACTGGCTTTTTCTGTGTTACTCTGTCACATTCCTACCACCAACTTCATTCTTTTACTTCCTTCTAGTGCAGCAGCCCTGGTGGTACCATCCTGATTTTTTTTTTTTTTGCCTTCTCTAGTTACTTCTGCCACCTTATTAATTTGGAGTTCTGGTTTTTTTCATCTGCGTGGCATCTGTCCAACTTTCCTGTTTGTTAACTAGCTCTTTGCCTTGTCCTCTGGATGCCCTCCTTAGAATTACCACTACAGGAAGCCATGCTGGCACTGGCGACAGCGGTTTGTGCTCTGCTCTATTTCTTTGGTTTTGATACTAAAATGATTGACTCCAGCCATTCCAAACCCAGCTTTTCTGATTCATGACAAAAATCACACTATAGATTTCCTAGAATCTCAGGTTTAAAAGGAATCCAAAAGTCTATGTCAGTACAGCCACTAATCTCAAGTGAAAATCCCTGTGCTCTCATATTTTTACATTCTTACAACAGTACTTCATGCATTTGAAGATGAATTTCATATCCTAAGTCTCCTCTTTGTAGTTTAAAAATTTCAGCTCCTGCCAGGCATGGTGGCTCATGCCTGTAATCCCAGCACTCGGGAGGCAGAGACAGGAGGATTGCTGAGTTCGAGGCTTGCCTGGGCTACATAGTGAGCTCAGGGCCAGCCTGAACTACAAAGTGAGACCCTGTCTCAAAAAAATACAAAAAAAAAAAATTCAGCTCCTTTAATCACTGTCTCAAATCTGACTGGTTTTCTCTGGATTCACATCATTTAATTATTGCCCTTTATATAAAACAATGAGCCAATTATGTTCTGACTAGTGTGACAAAAATGGGACATTATATTATTTGCAATGAATATTATTTCCCTGTTCTTTTTTATGATGCTGAATGAAATCTCTTAAAAATCTTTTTTATTTTTCTTCTGGAATCAAAATAAGCTCCAACCAACTTCAGCCTCAGCACAGGCCCAAATCATAAGGTAGGTATCAGAGAGAATCATGCCTCTCACCACAGGGCCAACAGTTCTCTATAGTGTCACTGCAGTAATAGTATAGATAAGACATATTGTGAAGACAAACCACACATTTTATGAGCATTTGAAGGTTATACTCATTTCTTCTTTCTACTTTTATCTCCTTTTTCTTTTTCCTCATTTACCTGGACCATGTAAAAGCCAATGAGCAAGATATCTACTGAAAGGAGAATTTTGAATCTAGGTAATTTATTTTCAATATTGCATTACACACCTCTACAGTATCTGACTAATACATCTGTGTGCCTCGCTGCTCCTGCTGAGGCAGATGCCCTCACACAGGAAATCCTCCTTTAGATAACTGACCCTTTCACCAAGGTACAGTCTTTTAATCAGTTACTGTGATTTTTCCACATCTGTCTGAAAGATTATGATTTCATCATGTCTACTACATTGTCCTTCATGAGAAGGAAATTGAGACGTCATGAAAAGACTTCATGAGAAGTGAAAATTAGTTTAATTTGGCATAACTGCCGTCCCTTTTCAAATCATGGCTAAGACTGCTTCATTTTTATTCAGAAGCATTGGAATCTCAACAAAGGTCCATGTCAAGTTCTCCGTTCCTGTTTGGCAATCTGCCTCTGTTCACTGAGATTAAGACTGAATTACTCATTTCTTTTTTAAGTAATTGGGATGTCATTGTCTTCTGTTGAGACTATTTCCCTTTCCTGGAACACAGCCTATAATCTCTGTCCTCTTTACCCTTGCTTACAAGAAATGTGGTCTGAAATGTTCTGCTCTGTGCTGTTATATCTGTATATCTTGATTCCTTGGCTCAACTAGAGTTCTCTGAAGGTTGGGATCATTTATATACAACATAGTATCATGTACCGAGAGAAAGTTCAATAAAGACAAGCTCAGGTTCAACGTGACAACTTAGCAACATACTGAGACCCTTGATAACAAGAGAGAAAAGGAGGGAGGGAGAGAGGGAGGGAGAGAGAGAGACAGAGAGAGAGAGAGAGAGAGAGAGAGAGAGAGAGAGAGAGAGAGAGAGAGGATAGACATGGAGAAAGAGAGAGAAAGGGAGAGAGAAATAAACGAAGAGCTGGAGATATAGCTCAGTGCAAAGACCCTGGATTCAATCCCAGTACTACAGAAGAAAAAACAAGGCACATTCTGAATGGATAAATGAAAGTACATCTTAAAAGTGTTTTTCCAGTATGAATATTGTTGCAAGAAATAAATTAGCACAGGTCCCATATTGGTGCCTTTATTTCTAAAATACAGTCCCCCAAAGGAAATTATTTCTATTTCCAATAACAGATGTTCTTAGAATTCTTTTCAAAAAAACTTTATACAATACATTTCTCCCAGTCATCTGTGAGACAGCTGCTATTCTTACAACACTTTTAGCAGTATGTCCTGCCCCGTTTTAATTTCTGACGGACACATATATTTTAAATAATACTTCATTATCACATTTTTATGTTCTCAGTTTAGGTCAAGAATGTCCCCCTGAAGGCCTCATGTACTCAAAGGCGAGGCTGTGGATGCAGTACTCATCTGTGGAATCATCTACTGGCGAATTAGCTGTGGGATGCACTATTGGGAGGTGGAGCCTGGCCAAAAAAAGGATATAGATCCTTTCCAGGCTGTTCCTCATGGTTCTGCTTCTGGGTCCCCGTGCGGTGCTGTTTGTTCCTGCAGGCAGCCACCCTGGATGTAGCTATGAACCAAAATAATCTTTTCCTCCTTTAAAATGTGGGTGTGGATATTTATCCCATCTCTTAAAGGAGAGTGACTAAGACACTGATGATTTGCCACATATTTCATAGACATTTCAAACTTTTTATTTCAGTTCTAAAGTTGTTCATCTGAGTTCTTACATGTGTTGCTCATTTTTCTGATCACTTGCTGGTCTATCAGTTTATAAGCATTTTGAGTATTATTAATTTTCTGCCAAGCCTTCATATGTAAATACTCTCCAAATATATTCTCATTGCTTTTTATTGTTGATTTTCACATTTTTTATATTTCATGTGTTTCAATAAAATGTTATAGTTCTCCTTATAAATTATTCACAAATTTGTTTCTAATTGTTTTCTGTTTCTTGGTACTGGAAAAGACTTGTATCATTTACATTTCAAGGCTCTCATTTCTAACACAGGAAACTATTAATGTTTAACTACCTATTTTCTATCCAACTAACTTTCCATTATTACATTCCATTGCTGCCAGTACTGAAATATGTCTGCTGTTATAGCTCTTGATCCTGTTGTCAACAAGAGGGAAAACATTGATTTCATTTTTTTCAGAAGTCCTTTTGCATTCTTATTCATTACATTTTCTGTAACTTCTAAGACAATGTTTATTAGTAATAGGGTTAATTTATATCCTGTCTACTCTATAATTTTGCTTAATGATGTTTTATTATTATACTATACAAAATATACTTTGTTGGTTTGGGTAAATTATTTCATTGTATTTATTTCTTTTAATTATTATTTCACTTCCTGTCAGTGTTAATAAAAAACTGAATAAAACCTATTTGATCAAAACTCTGTCATTTAAAATATGTAAGTAATATATTATGTGGATAAATTTCCTGATTTTGAGTCACCCTTGCATTTTTGAAATATACCATATATGTTCAATGAGTATCCTTTTCTACATTATTGAATTTTACGTTATTTTATTTAGACATTTTACATTTTTATTAATGAGTGAATGTATAATTTTCTGTAGAAATGATATCAGAATGCAGGGTCTTGTCCCATGGTGAAAAAGGATTAAACTGTGGATGGAAGATGCAGGGTGTAAAGAAATTTATTTAGAAGATATAAAGACAAGGAGTAGAGCTCCCACCAGCCAGCAGGGGATCACAAGTATGATGCTGCTTCAGGCTCTTGTTCTAGGAGTTTTTAAGGCGTTTAGAATGGAGCTTTAATTGTATAAATAATGTAATCTTTGTCCTATAGGTGACTATATGCCCACACAGGACCCATGCAAAGCTCACAGGGGCCACCTGATCATACTCTGGGGACACCCCAGACACATTGACGGACACCCAACAAATGTTTATGTAAGGTACCAGAAGGTCATGGCTCAGCAGACTCCATTTTTAGTTTCCTGACTTCATTCTGGGAATAATGGAATCCTACCTGTTTCACTGATTCCTCTCATTAATTAGGTTTTATATTAAATTATCTTTGTTGGTTTTATGAAAATAAACTGATGGAGCTTTCCATATTTTTATGTGTTCTGGACCAATTTAAATTGCAATCCCTAAACTTGGCTTTTTACTGTGCACAATGGATATTAACAAAATGTTGATGCTTGCTTCTCTTTATAGTTTAATTAACCTGGGCCTGGGCATTAGGTCACTTAAAAATTCACCTGGTTATTCTCAGCTACAGCCAATTGAGAACAACTGGTTAAGTGATACTGAAATGATCTTTATAATTATCTTTAAAATGAAAATCCAAAGTAAAAAATGCTCCAAAATCTGAAATCTTTTTTGCTGGCATGTCACCAGAAGTGGAAAATTTTATATGTGACCTCATGTGACAGATCACAGTCAAAACACAAGTGCACTAAAATGCCATATAAAATTGCCTTTGATATTTGAGTATTAAGTAGATATACAAAACAAATGATTTTTTTTTGTTTTGGTGAGCTCCATCCCTAAGATCTCTCATTACATTATCCAAGTACTCTAAAATTTAAAAAATCTGAAACCTTTCTGGTCTTAAGCATTTCAGATAAGGGATTTTCATCCTATAATTTAAGAGTCTTTATTTGGCATATACATTGTATGCATTCTAATGATCTACCATTGGGTGAGTGCTTATAGCTCATTTAGTACTTAGTTGAAATTCTTTCCGAGAATCTCCTTAATTTTCTTAAAATGACTAAATTAATTATATGCTTTCTGAATTCCTGCTTATTCAGTGATGTTCTACTTTCGTTAGGGGGAAATAGCATCTTGGCTGGTTATACAATTTTCAGATTGCAGTATTTCTTGAATTCTATGGATATATTCTGTTGTTTTCTAGCCTCCAGGTTTTTTTTTTTTTGAGACAGGGTCTCGCTTTGCAGTTCAGGCTGGCTCTGGGTTCACTATGTAGTCTAGGCAAGCTTTGAACTCAGCAATCCTCCTGCCTCTGCCTCCTGAGTGCTGGGATTACAGGCGTGAGCCACCACGCCCGGCACTGTGCCTCCAGGTTTTTTGTGAAAACTTGATTCTAGTCTATGGTTTTCCTTCAAAGTTCTTTTTATCTGGACCCTTATGTGATTTTTTTCTTTATGGCAACAGGGTCTTGCTACATAGTTTGTTCTGAACTTAAAATGTCTATGTAGCTCAAGTGAGCCTCGAATTTGGAGTGCTCATACTGCCTCAGACTCCTAAATGCTATGATTATAAGTCTGTGCTACCACATCTGCCTTGAAAGCTTTTGTGATTTATCTCTTCAATATTAGCAGTCAAAAATTTACTAGGATATGCATAGATGTGTTTCTTCCTTCTATCAACATTCAGGAATTGGAAGTATCCTGTCAGTCTTTTGATTTGGGTCTTCATATTAGGTCTGTGTTCTCCTATTATTTTGGAAATTGTTGCCTCTTTACTATATGTTCCTTTATGAAATATTTAAAAGTTCAGATTACTAATTTGTTGTTTCTTTTGTTCTGTCTCCACCTCAAGTCCATTATCTTTTGCCTCAGATTTTTTCTTCTTTTTGTGTTTTGTTTGGTGCATTGAAGTATCTTTGCCACTTGAACATACAGGATTCTAATTAAGTTCCAATAATGGTCCATCTCTTCAATCAAAGAGCTCATTTGCAAAGTTGGGAAACCATGCTTTTTTTCTGATAAAATATTTTCAGTGCCTGTGTTCCACATGTATATCTTCCATATGTTTGATCAAGTATTCATCTACTCCAAAGGCTCTTTTTTGCTGGCATGCTTTCTCTTTCAATGTGTTATCCTCTTTCCGCCTTTGTTTTTCCCTCCTTCCCCTTAAGGAGCTAATTTGTTTTCCCTGCAGATCCCTGGGTCTTGGTTCTGATTGGTAGAGTACTTCCTGTGTTAATTGTTACAAAAATGATAGAATGTAGATGGTGTCTGTAATGATGCAGCAGCAAGCAGATTACCAGGTGCTTGCCAGGTACCTGTTCGTGGGTCCATTCTACTCTTCTACCCTCAAAAGACGCAGCCTTTTGATTTGTAATTCTTTTAACCTTAGGAGTTAGGGACAAATGCATACATTTTCCCTCAGGCCTCACAGACACTGTCATTATCACAAAGACCACTCTCCTGGTACCCAAGACCTTGCTGTACTCAGATTTCCATTATGTTTAGCAGCACTTGGTTCCAGATGTGCAAATAAGCTGGAGCTGGAAGAGGAAAACCAGCAAATAGGTCATCACATTTTAAAAGTCCATGAAATCAAGTAATCTAAGTAATTGAGAATTTATCAGATATTGTATATACAAGGCTCAGGAAAACTCAGTAATGGACATGTAAGACACTATCCTTGTTTTTGATTGTTGATATAAGAGAACTGTTTATACACAAGAATAACTGTGAGGTAAGACAGAATGTGATAAATGCTTTAACAAATTTACAAACAAATGTGTCATAAGTATATAGTAGAGGAATCACAGTTCTTGCTGAGAGATTTGGAGAAGTCTTAGGAAGCAAGTAACATCTGGGCTCGGCTTTAAGAGATGGACACAATTTCAATAGGTTAAACACCAAGAACTGAGTAGTGTAAGAAGGCAGAGATCTGTGATGGTTTGAGAAGGGTACCTAGAGGAGATGGGACTTCAGTTGGATTTTGGAGCAGGGTGTGTGGTAAGTTGAGATGACAAAGCAGGAAGAGTAGATAAGGCAGGGGTAACCTCCTGCCATAGGCATGGAGGTAGGATGACTGACACACCTTGGATGGTGGTGTTGTGTCATGGGGTGAAGACACAAAAAGGAAAGGTGTAGAGTGTCTTGGATGCCACTGTCAGCAGCTGGGCCTTTTTATCTTTAAGTAACGTGATTCGGGCAAATTTTGGCATAGACACTCTTAACTGGTGGCCTGGCAGTGAGTGTGGGGCTGACTGGAGAGAACAGAGGGTATCGTCCAGAGACTGTGTCTGTTGCCCTTCAAGAGATGAGGAGCTGCAGGAAGAGAATGGAGAGGAGAGATGCCCAAGCATGCAGAATATGTGGATGCAGGGTATGGCCTAGATAGAAGGAGGAGGGAGAAGGTGATGATTTCTTTCCCCTGTGAATCTTTAGGAGTCTCTGAAATAAATAACTACATATAAAATATATATGAGATATATATTAGTTTTCTATTGGTGTAGCAAATTACATAAACCAAATGACCTAATACAACACAAATCTATTATTTTAGAGCTCTTCAGGTAATTTAAAATGAGTTTTAATGAATAAACTCATTAGGGCTGAAGTTTGCGGGGCCCCATTCATTGCTTCTGTAGGGTCCTTGGAGAGAATCTTATTGCTTTGCTTTTTATAGGTTCTAGAGGTCACCTACGTTCTTCATGTATGGCCTCTTCTTCCACCTCTGCTTCTCCCATCACATCTTCCTCTCCAACCCTGTCCCTCCTGTCTCCCGGTAATGAGGACCCTTGCGATCCCACTGGAAGCACTGCAGTCATTCAGCTTAGTGACTCCGTCTGGAGACCTTTGACTCAACCGATCACTGACACAAAGACCCTTTTACCACACTAGATAATGTAATGACAGGTTCCAAGAATCAGGACCTGGACATCTTTAGAGGCTCATTATTCAGCCTTTGCACATAACATTTGAGGTATTTTTCTTCCAAAATGATCAATTTCAACCAAATACCTACTAACAACATTTTCTGCCCTGCTTAGTTGCCTTCTTTGTTCAGTGTAGCACCACTGACATTGTGTTAAACTATGCCTATTTGGGGAGCTTTAATTCTCTCCTGCCTACTAGTATAAAAAAACCACAAAGTACTCATTTTGTCTTTTAAAATAACTTCTTTAACAATTTATCTAGTTTTTGTTATTTGGTTGTGCGCTTAGATTTTCCTTGTTGCACTCTATTTATCTCTTTCATTCAAAGTTTCCAAATTGAAAAAGTATGATATACAGAAAGATCAAATGTGTGCTGTACTTTGCTTCCAAAGCAATTTCCTCAAGAATTTGCTTATGATGGCAGATGGGGGTTTAAACATAGTAAGCCATATGTTTCTCTTAAGTTCAGTAGAAGGAAGATAAGTGCCCAGAGAACAGCCTCAGATATTTAACATAAGTCATTTGGGATTCTTATGCTCTTCGGACAAACATATACCAAAAACTTATCTGGACAATATTATCAGCACCTCTTCCTTCCCATAACAAACTTAGGGCCTGAGATAAATTTCTTTTTTAGGATGACTTACCATCTGTCTTTCAAAGATATGGAAGGCTGTGGAAATCTGCTTCACATATGTGGATTAAAGATGGCACAGAATTAATTATACAGACTGTGGTCAGCCCACCCCATTTATACTGACCTGTGCAGATTTACATACTCAAATTTTCTTATTGATTAGATAGAAAGAATAATCTATAAAAAGCCCATAATCTAGGACAGTCATATAGTATTCTCAATAACTCTTAGCTATTGGCTCATTTTATCATGTTCGTTAAAAATGTGCCAGTCATACCGATCAAAGATACTGTTCCCTAGCTTTGGTTGGCTCAGAAACTGTGCCAACAGAGGGAAGTTTGAGTTGGTGGGCACTGACAATACATAGCCCTAACTTGCCATCTTGTTATTTACTTTGTCCTCGTCCTCATTTACTGATTAAAAAGAAACAAACTGGTTGTGTTGTCATCATAAAGCCCTAAGGATGGATATATTTCTTGAAAAGGAAATAGGACCAAAAAATATCCATTCCTTTAAAATTTCTATCGTGGTTAGTTACATTTCTCCTTCCTCTCTGTGAGAAAGCTGTAATATTATCATACAAAAACTCTTAAACCAGGTTTTGTACACACACCTGTCATCCCAACACTCTGGGAAGCTAAGGCAGGAGGATCACAACTTCAAGCTCAGCCTGAGAAATTTAGCAAGATCCTGTCTCAAAATACAAAATTTAAGGACCGGAGGGTTAGCTCAGTGGTTCCGGCGCCTGCCTCGCAAGCGCAAGGTCCTGAGTTTGATCCCCAGTAACCACATATAATGCTGGGTGTGGAGACACACCCACCAACAATCAACACTGCATACCACAATGCTGGACGTGGTGGCTCACGCCTGTAATCTCAGCACTCGGGAGGCAGTGACAGGAGGATTGCTGAGTTCGCAGCGGCTTGCCTGGGCACCATAGTGAGCTCAGGGCCAGCCTGAACTACAACGCGAGACCCTGTCTCAAAAAGCAAAAAAATAAATAAATAAATAAATAAAATTAATAGTTCTAGAAATGTTGCTCAGTGAGAAGGCTCTGGGTTCAATCTCCAGTACCTAAAGCAAACCAAAACACTTAATAAAGTTTCTTTACATAGTTTAAATCTTAGAAGAGACCATGTTCCTCTACCTAATAGAAAGAAGGACCAAGAAGACTGTTTGGCAAGAGTGAGTCTGGGGGAGACAACAATGTTTTAAGCCAAAAACATAAACAGAAGTCCAGGTTCACTTGGTTGAAATTTTTTGAGCAGATGAATGACTAATAAATCTGGTCTATCAAGTTCAATAACATGAAATATTTATATGTCAGTTTTTCTCCTTTTGTAGAGTCCTTAAATTCTTCTTCATCTGTTTAACTATAATCATATTTTATGCAATACTGGAAAAGAGTAAATGAAAGATTCTTGAGACATACGTGGTACCTGTTCAAGGCTGAATAGCTAGAAAAAACTCAATGTTCCCCTTCAATGTGACATTTTTTTTTCCAAGTGGCTAAGGCTGGATCCAGCTGACCCTGAGCCCCAGGAGGGTGTGGAGTGATAATGTACAGGCTCCTCATGTCACCAACCTCCTTCCATACCCATATTTAGAAATCTACAGAGGCAGCTTAGTGGAGCAAATTGTTCAAGTTCTTTCCACTCCTTCTTATTCTTGTCAAAAAGTATATTCAAATGCCCAGAAAGCCATAGAAGCTCCTATTTAAGTCTCAAACCCTAAACACTTATGTGTCTTTGAGAATTCCTATTTTCAAGTTCAGATATGAGTTTTCTTGGTTATTGTTTGAAGACTTAGTATAGTTAACACATTAAAATAATTTTTCTTGCTATAACTGAAATATATTCTAATTTGGTAATGGATATTGGAACAAATAAGAAAGTTAAGTTACTCAGAATACTACTACGAATATTAACACTTGGATATCTTTTCTCCTTATATGTGTGCATGAACATAAATATATCCTTTGGAATCTTATGATGCTTTCAAAGTTTATATTTGTTGTTACCCTCTGTTTAATACTTTGTTAACAGACATTTCCTCATGTTAAAAGTGATTTTGGAAAATATTTCAATAATTAATATTCTGTTGTACATACATTTACAGCATAAGAAAAGTAGGTCTCCTATTTCTCACTAAGATGGCAGCCTACAAACTAACATGATTAATGTTCAAGGCAGGAGGTTGGGAAGATTATCTGTGAGCTTAGTCAGGAAACAAAGGCCTGGGTAGAAAATATCAGACAAAATCAGGTGTAGTGATACATATCTACCATCTCAGCTCTCTGGGAGACTGAAGCAGAGGACTGACCTTAAGTTTGGATCTTAGAGACTTACCAAGACTCTGTATCAAGAGAATAAATAGATGATAGATAGATATATGAAAGATAGATGATAGATAGATTAGATAGATAGATGATAGATGATAGATAGATAGATAGATAGATAGATAGATAGATAGATAGATAGATAGATGGATGGATAGATAGATGGATGGATGGATGGATAGGGCTAGGATTTTAACTCAGTGAGAAACCCCTGGGTTCAATCTCTACTACTGCAAACAAAACATACAAACAAACCAGATAAATATAAGGTACCAGACTCTTGAAGCACTATCCTAACCCTGTTCCCATCAATGGCCCTTACTTCTGAACAAAATCTGGCAGGCAAAGCCTTCCATAATTTACTGTTACTCATTTTTCCAACTTTGGGTCTCATTGTATCCTTTTAAAAAAAATTTTCTATCTTTATTGGTTCTTTGCATATATATATATATATATATATATATATATATATATATATATATATATATATTGTATCATGATCACACTCAATATTGGGAATTTGTATCAATATATGACACAATTTAATTCTCTCACTTTTTTCCTCACAATTTAATTTTCATTTTGTCTCACATTAACATTTTCTCCTATTTCTGTCAAGTCGTCCAGTTTACTCTTCTCTTCATAGACCAAGACTTTTGCTACTTCCTTGCTATGTCCATCCCTTCCCTTTACTTTAAATGCCAGTCTTCTTCTTATCAACTTGCCTAAATCGTGTCCATTGACTCATGACACAAATTGAATAATTCCTCTGCTGAGGAGCCATGCCTGATTCCTTTAATCCTTCTTGTGCAGCGCTAGTATTTCTCCCATATCAGTTCTTGCCCCTCCAATAGAGCACTTTTTATTTAAGTGTGGCCATTTGGCCATATATCCCCCTTACTAGACTCTGGATCAATGTTTTTGGACATTTTCATGTCACAATATTCTTTTGAGTATTATTGTTTTACTGGCACAATCCAAGAAATTATACATAGCACCTGAATTGTATCACTCACTTATCATATTGTCCTGGAGTAGATCTACCCTATTCATCTTTCTTATATCCCTGAGAAATGTTTTCTTGTGGTAACTCGTCACCAAAGATGGCTCCCAATAATTCTGTTGCATTCTCTGGGTGCATGTTTCTACATACACCGAGAAGTAAGGCTCCACTCCCACTCCGATCTCGGTGTCTGTTCCAGCTTTGTGAACTGGCTTTGACAGGAAGAATGCAGTAAAATAATAGTTTTGGCTAACACTATCCATATTATAAGAAATCTGTTATGCTCTCTGACAGCCACAGTTGAGCACCCAGAGGTCAGCCCTGATTGTGAGCCATAGTATACAGTCATCTCATGTGTTGATTACTTTTCTCTCACTTTTAAGACAAACCACCCAAGTCCCAAATTAAAGGAGAAAAGGTTTATTTTACTTATACTTCATAGATGTTTCAGTCCCTAATTGTCTGGTTCCAAAGCAGGGTGGCAGAGTGGTAACAGTTCATGGTGTCAGAGGACAGCAGAAGCAGCAAGGAACCTTAACAGCATCTTTCTGCCCCTTTCATCTTATTCAAATACTTAGGGCAGGATGCCATAACCCTAGTGCCCTCAGGTCTAGCCCCACTATAAATCCATTACACACTCTAGATTCAGCCATTTCTGAAAAAGCATGAGGCTTTGGGGAGGGGACTAAACACAACATCTGGTATGTTTCAAATCCAGCTGAGCCCCTAGAACACTGACCCTAACAATGGTACCAGAGCAGAATAATCCAAACTCATATAAATGACCCAAGTCAGCCCAAAAAATTACTAGCCATGATAAATTGACTGTTGTTTAACCCTTGAATTTTAGTGTCGTTTGTTATACAGTGGGTAACCCTAACACTAACATGCAAATTAAACCATAGGAATTGCTGGTGTTGGGCCAATTTATATAGTTCAACCTGATACAAATAATGCCTTGATATTACTTTATCCAAGTAAATTATAGCACTCCTGTCTCAGTACCCACTCTGCAAAGTGGCTATAAGTCATACTCATAATAGCAAGGAATAATAATAATAAATAACAATAAAAAGGCCTATATGTTAGTAAAAATTTGCCAGCCCAGCAGAGAAGTGTATGTTGCATACTCAAGTGTTCCACATATAGGGACAGGAAGAGATACTCCAAGAGTTGCTTTTCAAACTTCAGCTCTTTATATAGCACCTTCATGACCTGAGGCACATCTTTATATTCACTCTATGATTGGCTATACTGTCATTTTTATTCAAAAATAGTCAATATACTTAGGAAAATTAGATGGTAAAAAAGCATATAGCTGATATTTTATAGAATATTTACTAATTAATTTTACTTTCTTAACTGACACATATTTGTACCTATTTGTCAAGTACTATATCAACTTTTAATTTATGCATATATTAATGATCAACTAGGGGTAATTGGCTTATCTATCATTTCAAATTTTATTTCTTTATGGTGAACATATTCAAAGTCTTCCATTTTAAGATATGCAATGGAGGGGGCCGGAGGGTTAGCTCAGTGGTTCTGGCATCTGCCTCACAAGCGCAGGGTCCTGAGTTCGATCCCCGGTAACCACATACAATGCTGGGCCTGGAGACTCACGCCCACCAGCCATCAATACCACATACCACAGTGCTGGGCGTGGTGGCTCATGCCTGTAATCCCAGCACTCAGGAGGCAGAGGCAGGAGGATTGCTGAGTTCCAGGCTTGCCTGGGCTACATAGCGAGCTCAGGGCCAGCCTGAACTACAAAGAAAGACCCTGTCTCAAAAAAAAAAAAAAAGATATGCAATGGATTTTTGTTAAATATACCAAGGTACTATGCCATATTGTCTGGAATATATCCTTCCTATCTAACTGAAGTATGTACCTGTTAATAGCCTTTGGCTGACCCTCTGTCTCTGCAGGAACTTAAATTCAGGACTCTCTTTCTACAGAGTTCTTCCATTCCTCAGTGCCAGATTATTTGCCAGCTATGTGATCTTGAGCAGACCACTTGTCTTCTCTATGCTTCAGTCCCTCATTGGTATATTGGGAGTAATAAAGTATCACAAAAGAGTGTTATAATGATTGAGTGAAAAATACTCCCATAAGCACTCTATAAAAGTTGGCTATTGATATCAGAATACACTGATTAATGCTATTCAGCAAACTGATAAGCCTGATGTCAATCTGATGTCTGATTATCTTTTCCCAGTAGATGATCTTTATTTATATTTAATAACTTCAAGGGTTGTATCTTTACTATGCTTTTCTAAAACTTTAGTACAATGTATCTAAATTTGTGACTTTCTGCATTCATTCTTATGGGTTTCTCCTCCATGTTATATAGCACCATTGTGACTATTCTAGGTTAGAGTCATAGTTGTTTTTCTCATTGTTGAGACAAAATACCTGACAACCAAATTAAAGGATAAAAGGTTTATTTCAGCTCACAGTTTGTAGAGGTTTCAGTCCTTAGTCAGCTGGATCCAAGGCAAGGTGGCATAGCGGAGGGCCATCACAGAGGAGAAACAGTTCGTGGCAAGCTGGGCAGGCAGAAGTCAGCAAAGCAGCAAAGCAGCAAAGGAACAGGAGCAAGCCTGCCTTCTTTCTGTCTATATTACCCAGGCCACCTGCCTTTTGGGTGGTACCACTCAAACCCAGGGTGGGCCTTCCCATTATCCAGACTCGGAACTATGCTAAACCAATCAGTAGGCTAATTTAGTAATCACCACCCTAAAGTCTAGCATCACACAATTTAATTCTAGCATCACAGCCTAGATCCAACCACCTCCCTAAACTATCACCTATGAGCACATGAAGCTTTGGATGTTCATCTAAACACAAGCATGACGGTGTATGTGTGCTTTTTATTTTTCAGAGCCTCCCAAAATTTCTAATATGCTCATCATCAACCTCCATGGATTTTTATTTGTTATTTTTGTGGTAGTGGTAGTATGGATGGAGCCCAGAACCCATGCTAGTTAGGCAAGCACCTTAGCACTAAGCCACACATCTCCAGTCCAACATTCAATGTTTTTGATTGAGGTTTTGAATGCATTTTAAAAAACAACTTTTTGAATATTTCTAGATGCTTGATTAATAAAGGAAGATAGTGTGCCAATCATTTTAATGATGTAAGTTCAGTCTGTTTTATTTGGCATATTTTTTACCAGACATTTGAGTACATGGGCCTATATAAATCTTCATTGGAGAGTTCCATGTGGTAGAGTGTTTCTAGCCCCATTTGAATTTAAATACTGAAATGGACATATATATATATATATATATATATATATATATATATATGTTCATATATCTAAGGAGATATATATATATATATATCTCCTTAGATTCTAGATAAATTATTACTCACACAAGCAACATAGGATGTATGGCCTAACATTAAAAAAGAGTAGTTCTTTTTTAACAACATGGTAAATTAGGTAAACTTTACCATATCTCACCTCTAGTTTCTCTTCTTCAGTATGTTTACCAGCTTTCAAACGCCAGTCTGATTCTCCCTGGCCCTCCACCTGCCATAGAAATTTATATATGAAATTTTATCCAGGCTTCCACAAAGAGCTTACTTTCCAGAGAGATACTGTCTTCTCTTCTAAATGTTTTTATCCTGTTCACCAACTCAGTGGGCCTTGTTTTTCAAAAAGCATCAATTGGCTAATATACAGAATTCATCTCTACTATTTTATTAATCTTATGCTTCCAACATACCATGTAAGTGACAAATGGTTTATTCATTGTCTATGGCTTTATATTCAGAGTTCTGCATAAAATGTGTATAAAATCAAGATGTGTCATTTACTGGTACAAACTCTCAATGGTGAATGGGATCATAATGTGTATATAAAATGTACCAATAAAATTAATTTTTAAAAAAAGATCTTGATCTAGAAAAAACGCAAATGTATAGATACATAATCAAAGGAAAAATAATACTCAAACAAAATAGGCTATGAAAATATTCTATAGATGTTACAGTTGTGAATTGCATTAACAATCTGCTGAACAGTATAATTTAGAAGACAGTGGAATGTTTCTAAAGGACCTAAAGAAAAAACAACTGTCAAAATAAAATTCCATACTAATAAAAATATCTTTCCAAATGAAAAATATACACAAAAGCCTGTGTTATGCATAAAAACTGAAAAATAACATCAAATAAGTATATAATGTGAAAATGATGAGATCTTTAGTAAGAAATGATAATTTGAATTCAGAAAGTCTAAAATCTGAAACTTACAGAAAAGAATGAGTGCTAAAGATTATAAGTATTTAAGTATAACTTTTTCTTAATTTTTAAATATGTTAAGATATTTGACTATTTGAAGTAAAAATGACAATATATTGTCAAGTCTAACACATCTGCAGGAAAATTGTTGTATATCACAAAAACTGTAAGGAAACGAGAATACACAACTTAAAGTTCTTCAGGAAATTGTATACTGCTACTTGAAAATATACTGTAATAAGTTAAAAATGAATGTTACAAACACTTAAGCAACTATCTAAAACAAACATATTGAGTAACAACTACTAAGAAAACAGAGAAGACAAAATGAAATTATAAAAATTATGCAAAAGAAGACATTAAAAAGAGGAAATAAGGCATAAAGGACAGACAGAATTTATCCCGTACCACACACAAAGTCAATTCAAAATAGATTAAAGACTTAAACTGAAGACTTGAAACTAAAATTCCTGAAGGAAAAGGGAGAAATTTTCATGATATTGATATTGACAGTTAACTCATAAAAGCAAAAGATCTAGTAGCTAAAGTGAAAAGAGACAAGTAGTACTATACCACACTAAAAAGTTTCTGTCCAGCAAAGGACACAAACAACAAAATGAAAGGTATTTAAAAGGAATGAAAGAAAATATTTGCGATGCATGTATCTTATAATGGGTTAATTTTCAAAATATATCAAGGAAATCCTACATCTCAATGGCAAAGGCAGTTTCCATTCCTGTTATAAAATAGACAAAGTACTTAAACAGACATCTTAAAAAGATATACAAATGGCCAAAAAGTACATGAAAAGATGCTCTGTATTGTCCATCATCAGAGAAATGTATATCAAAACGACAACGAGATACCATACCATGTGTTAGGCTTAAAACTGTTTGAAAAACAGAGTAACCATTGTTGTATCTATGGACAAATATAAACCTTTTCCCATTACAGATGGGAGTATAAAATGGTGCATGTATTATGGGAAATAGTATAGAATTTCCTAAAAAAAAAAAAGAACTATCATATGATGAGGCAATTCCATTTCTATGTATTTATTTTAAAAGATTGAAATCAAGATCTTAAGATGATATTACCTATCCTGTGTCCTTTGCAGCACTATTCACAGCAACCAATGTCTTGAAACAAACTAAAGCTTCATTGAACTGATAAATAAAATACAGTATATGCATACAATGGAATATTATAATACTATAACATTAGTCCAATATGTGACAAATGGATGACTTTTAAGGCTGGGGATTTAGCTTAAATGGTACTGTGCCAACCTTGGACACACAAGGGCTTGAGTTTGATCCCCGGTACTGAAAAAAAAAAAAGGATGACTTTTGACTACTTCAGACTGATGAAATAAGCCAGATACTGAAGTACGGATACCATGTGATTCCATTTATGTGAAGTATCTAAAGTAGTTGAACTAATAGAAGCAGAAAGTAGAAAAAAGACTGTCATTGGGTAGGATGAGGGGGAAAATGTGAGGTTTTAAATGAACGGGTGTGAAGCTTTCAATAATGCAGGATAAATTAGTTCTAGAGATCTACATATAGCACTGTGCCTATAGTTAGTGATATTGTATATTTATAAATCTTTATAGAGGTTAAATTCATGGTAAACATTCTTACCATGATTAAACAAACACAATAAATGCTGGAGAGGCTGTGGGGAGAAGAACCCTTCTCCACTGCTGCTGGGATTGCAGACTGGTACAACCATTGTGGAGATCAGTGTGGAGATTCCTCAGAAAACGAGGATCAGAGGTCTCATTTGACCCTGCCATTCCTCTGCTAGGAATATACCCAAAGGAATTCAAAGAATCATATTGTAAAGTCATATGTACACCCATGTTTATAGCAGCTCAGTTTGTGATAGTCCAATCTTGGAAACAACCCAGATGCCCTTCAACTGGAGACTGGATAAAAAAAGATGTCTTTCCAGATCTTCTCTTTGGCATGAACACCTGTAGGTGCAAATGAGCTCTAGAAAGTAGGACAGCTTTTATAGAGTGGAAAATTTCTATAGGAAACTTAGTGTGGGAATATGATGAGGGGAAGGAATAAATATGATACGGAAAGAAAATAAGAGCATGTATAAAGGGGGTGAGGAGGTGTGGGTGGGTAGGGATATGGGTAAAAATGAGAATTGACTTGTGTCATATACTGGTACAAATTCCCCAATGTTATACATGATTTTGAGATGTATATAAATTGTACCAATAAAGAATTAAAAAAAAAAAGTAGAAAAAAAGATGTTTTTTTATAAAATGGAGTATTACTCTGCTATAAAGAATGATATTTCATTCATTTATGTGCAAATGGATACACCTTGAGGACACACTAATAAGTGAAATAAATAGATCACAGTTATGTAAATACCATATCTTTTCTTTGGTATGAGAACCTGTAGATGTAAATGAGTTCTAGAATGTATGATAGGTATTGTAAAATAGGAAATATTCAAAGGGAGTGTGGTGGGGGAACGTAATGAGGGAAAAGAATAAATATGATTTGGAAAGAAAAAGAAATAGCATGTATATAAGGGGTGGGGTGCCGTGGAGGGGGTAGGGATATGGGTAAAAATGAGAATGAACCTGTTTCATATACTGGTACAAATTCCCCAATGTTGAGTGTGATTGTGAATCATATATAAAATGTACCAATAAAGAATTCAATTTAAAAAGAAAAAAGAACAGATAAGTCACCTAAAAACAAACAATAATAAATGTAACTGTCTCAAAATTCTAATCAAAGGGGAGAGATTATGGTGTTGACAAAATCAAAATAAGTGGTTATGCCTACAATAAATCTACTATAGCCAAGCATGGTGGTGCATGCCTATAATCCCAGTCAGCATTCAAGAGGTTGAAGATGCAGGATCAGCGTGAGGTTGAGACCAGCCTGGGCTACACAATGAGTTCAAGGCCAGCCTGAATTACTTAGCAAGGCCCTGTTTCAAAAACAAAACAAAACAAAAACTATTCTAAATATAAATAAGCAAATAACATGACAGTAAATGGATGCAAAAAATGCAGTATGGGGGGGCCGGAGATTTAGCTCAGTAGTTCCAGAGCCTGCCTCACAAGCGCAAGGCCCTGAGTTCAATCCTGGTAACCACATACAATGTTGGGTGTGGTGACTCACACCTGTAATCTCAGCACTCGGGAGGCAGAGGCAGGATTGCTGAGTGCCAGGCTTGCCTGGGCTACATAGTGAGCTCAGGGCCAGCCTGAACTACAAAGCAAGACCCTGTCTCAAAAAAAACGCAGTATGCTAATACTTTTGAAAGATGGGGGGGGGGGGTTGTATTCATATGAAGAACACTGAATTTCAGAGCAAAAATATTACAAGGAATAAGGCATTTTACACATCAATTGAAATCTAAATTCATCAAAAGAACAATGTAAATATTTTTTCATCTAATGAAACAGCTTTAAGTATATGAAACAAAACTGATAAAATTGAAAGAAGACAAATCTATAAATATAGTTGGAGATTTCAATACCTCTCTCTCTCTCTCTCTCTCTCTCTCTCTCTCAATAACTGCTATAATATAGAAATACAAAGATTTGATTTGGAACGAAAAAGAAATAGCATGAATATCAGGGGAGGTTGTGGGTGGGTAGGGATATGGGTAAAAATGAGAATTAACTTCTGTCATATACTGGTACAAATTCCCCAATGTTGAGCTGTATATAAAAATGTACCAATAAAGAATTCAATTTAAAAAAAAAGATTTGAACAAATTATCAACCGACTTAATACAAAGTTGGCAGAGGGTGACTGGAGGAGCTCATTCTAACCCTGGGTTCATTCTAACTGCTGATGGCTCTCGAGAGCTGCTGCCCGAGGCGGCTGCCCTGCCGAGACATTTCAGGCTCTGTGTTATCAACTACTGAGAACTCCAGACCTCGCCGTTTCGTCTGCCCTTGCGGATCCCACACTTTACACTCTCCTGATTGTAGTGCCAGGCACTCCTGGTGCACTCTTCCACAGTTCTTTATACCAGTGCTGCCTTATTATTCTCATACTCTTTCAGAAAACATTGAACTCAAGTCTTCTCTGAAAGTTTAAACTACACGGAAGGTATGAGGCCTTATGAATCTTTAATTTTTCCAAATTCATTTGGACAATTCCAAAACATTGCCCTTTCTCCTTTTTTTTTTTTTTTCCTCCACAGTACCAGAGGCCCTTGTGCATTCAAGGTTGGCGCGGTACCACTTGAGGAAATCCCCAGCCCCTGATATTGCCCTTCCTGAAACTGCTGGACCCAAAGCAGTCAGTAGCAAAGACACTTATGTGTCATCTTCTGCCATTCCTTCCTTCTCGTTGGCTCCTCTTCCAGCCCTACAGGAACTTTCTCTTTATCTGTGCCAGGGCTTTCCTCACATCATTTGTCTTCTTTGCACTGTAGTTTATTGCATTAGAGCTCGAAGCTCTTGTTATGTTTGGGAAATGTTTGGAATGTAGAAAAGTTTCTGTCTTCTAAAACCATTATCTTCCTGTGAATTCAAATAACTCTGATGTGGAATTCAAACAAATCTGGCTTGAAATTCAAAACTGAGCAATGGTTCTTTCTTAGTTGGATTCTGGCTGCCTCCATAAAACAACAAATGGTGAATAGAGAGATGAATAGAAATTAGGTACTATTAGAGAAAATGTCTTCATATTTCAAAATTATATCTATCAAACAAGTTAAAGCAATATTACTGACTTCGGCAGAAACAAATTCAGAAGCCGGGTAAGAATCTATTACCCTCTATAGCCATCCTCTCTAGAATCCTACTGTGAAAAGAAAAGTCAAATAAGGCTACAACTGTAAGAGAATATGGGATTGGGAAATTTCTGTTAATTGTTTTAAGATAGAAGAGATTGGAGTCTTACCAGTGCTAGTAGAGACAGATGGCTGAAAACTAGGAAAAAGTGTTTGAATGAGAAATCAGGTTTTTCAAAAATCCAGGTAGTTGCAGATTAAAGGAGGAAATGTTAAATAAGTGAAAATTTTACAAAATTCAAGGCTCAGTCAGTGACCTCTGAGGAAGACAAGTGATCAAATAGTTAAATACTTGGTCTCATTAGAACAGACATGAGGTTCCCCAAAGATATTTATCATAAATTTAAATTTCTAGGTTCTATCAAAGAGATTCTACTGCAGTCTGTCTGGGATAAGATTCAGCACTCGGTGTTTTCAATGAAACACCATGAAATGTTCATGATGAAGAAATCTTGAGAAACAACACTACTCAGTGGCCATACAGGATGCATTTGAGTCCCAAAAGAGTTAACTGGAAAGTGGTGTGGGCACTTAGATTGATTGGAGGAACCCAAACAAATAAGGAGAAGCAGAATTTTATCAGATTGTCACTAGGCAGATGAACTCATTGGTTCACATTTCTGCTCAGAAGTGTGAAGTTATCTTCAGAGTGTTGTATAAGTGTTTGTAAACCTTGGCAAGTTGACAACAGGTCCTCCAATGAAGAGTCGGCTGCCTCTTAAGTGAGTATAGTCACATACCCTGCAATGATGTTCTATCAGTGATGGACAATGGCTGGTATATAACTGTGGCCCAGCAACAATATAAGGAAGGCAGAATCTCCCAGTTCACAGTGACGCTGTAAGCACAGCCAGATGCATCATGCACACATTTGCTCTGAGCTGACGCAAACACACCCACAGACATATAAATCATAACACCTGCAACCAGGTGCAGTAAGTATGTGATACCTGATAATGATATCAAATGACTATGTTACTAGTTTTTTTCCACCTTCACAAACTACATTTTTCCTCTTTACATTAGCATTCTCCTACTTATTAAGAAAATAAACCCACTTAATTGCAGGACAGCCATAGGTAAGTCCTTTCCACGACTCAGGAGGCAATGCGGAAGGAAGCATTCTCATGGGAGCTGGCAGCTCTGTGGCTGTGAGTTGCAGCCCCTGAGGACTGTCCAGTGGGACACACTGTGGAGATGGACACAGTGATGTGGGTAATCCTGGTGCTGGGTAGTGGAGGCTGGTCCATGGGCATATGTTCTGTTCTTTTTTTAAACAAAAAATATATTTAAAGGGCCGGAGTGTTAGCTCAGTGGTTCCGGCTCCTGCCTCGCAAGCCCAAGGTCCTGAGTTCGATCCCCGGTAACCACATATAATGCTGGGCGTGGAGACACGCCCACCAACAGTCAACACCGCATACCACAGTGCCAGACGTGGTGGCTCACGCCTGTAATCCCAGCACTCGGGAGGCAGAGACAGGAGGATTGCTGAGTTCGCGGCGGCTTGCCTGGGCACCATAGTGAGCTCAGGGCCAGCCTGAACTACAAAGTGAGACCCTGTCTCCAAAAAGAAAAAAAAAAAAAAATATATATATATTTTTTTTTTAAAAACTAAAAAATAATTAAAATAATAAAAACAATAAAGAAAATAAGTTTTTGAAATTTAAACTTACTTCCCATTTCACATGTTCAAAGGGAAAAGGTAAAGGGGGAGCAGGGGAAAATTTAGAAGAGAAAGAAAAATTTCGGTGGTTAAAAACAACAAAAAAAATGGAAATAGCTTTTGCACATAGGGGTTGGATTGTAGGCTGGGCAGGGGAATTGGAAAAATGAGAATCAAGATGTGTCATGTGGAGGTACAAGTTTTAATGTTAAATGTGATCATAATGTTTATGAAAATGTGTCAATAAAGTTAATAGAGAAATTTGAAAAAATAAAAGTTAAATTTTAAAAGTATAGTAACCTAAGGTTAATTTATACTGAAGAAAGAAGTTTATGTAAATTTAGTGTAGCCCATGTTTAGAATAGTGTATGCAACATCCTCACTTTCATGCTACCTACTTTTACTCACTGAGTCACCCACAGAAACTTTCAGTGCTGCAAGCTCCATTCACAGTAAGTGTACCACATAGGGCTACTATTTTTTAAAATCTTCTATGCCATATTTTTATTGTTTTTTCAGTTTTAGATACAATTAGATACACAGATATTTAGAATTGTGCTATCTTTGCCCATGTTCAAGTATTCAGTATAATAATATATGGTGCAAGGGGGTGGGAGGTTGTGGGGTGGGTAGGGATATGGATAAAAATGAGAATTAACTTGTGTCATATACTGGTACAATTGATTGTGAGCTGTATATAAAATATACCAATAAATAATTCAATTAAAAAATAATGCCCGATGCTCTTTGCTCTTGATAGAGAGCAAGGGGTTATATGTAAGTATGTAGTAGTCTGTTTCATATGGATGGCATAGGGACATTCTATGACATTTGTACAATGATGAAATCACCTAACAGTGCACTTCTGAGAAGTTATAACCTTATCATTAAGCCGTACATGACTATATTTCTAAATTTCTAATTACCAAATATGACCTCAAAAAAGTAATAATGTTCATTTTCATCATGAATTCAAAGAGAGCAGCTCTTGTTGAATTTTCAGCGCTATAGCATGCAATGAACTCATGTCAATGAATTTTAATTGCATGCAAGTTAGAATAAAGAAAAGTAGTCATAACATTCTTAATTACAAATTCTGATTTTAAAAATCATTCCACACCAGCTGAAATTTTAGTTTGAGACAGGTATTTGAAATTGTTCACAATACAATTCAGTTGAGGAGTGAATCACAATGACCCTGTCACCTTACAAAGTCAATGTTGCCTCTTTGTTCTTTTTCTTTTTAAGACTGAAACACTGCGCCTTCATTTGTGCAGTTTGTTTTACTCCTCCACATTGCCCCCATGAGTCCCTAGTTCCAGTAGGGATTGTTTTTAGATGGCTTTGTTTCTCAATGTCTAAAAGAGAAGGGGGCAGACTTGTATCCAAACTCAAGCTACTCTTTACTTTAGATGTAGCTCCGGATACAAGAGATGACATCCAAGTTACCAATTCTTCTTGAAAAAGAGGGGTTTTTTAACAAAGAGTCAAATAGAATTTGAAAATCTTAATCTCAGTGTTTCTTATGGAGCCTCAAAAAGCTGTTTCTTGTGATCTTCCAGACAGAGGTAGAGTTCATCACCAAGAGGGCTAATGGGAACCTTGAGATTTAGATTCCTCTTGAAAGAACACCAAGCCCAAGCACTCAGCAACAACTTTAAATTAAATGATGACTTATCTATGGGATAATTGTTTGTTATCTGTGTTTTAGCCATTGGAGCTTCATTTTGTTGTTGTTGTTGAGTTGCTTTTTTGTTTGTTTGGTTGGTTTTTTCATATTAGGGATTGAACTCAGGACCTTGTTCTTGTGAGGTAGATACTGGAACCTCTGAGCTAAATCCCTGGCCCTGGAGTTTCATTTTGATGTTGAATGTCAGCTACTGCAATATCCTTTTAATCAGGGCTGTGATACAAATGAGTTGAAGCCTTGTAATCTTTTCTTAATTCATGTGCACACATGGAATGCTATACTAAAACAAAGTTAGTATTTGTTTTCCACATACTGGACATAGATATACTCCTTTCTTCATAGCTTATTAATGACAGAAAACTGAACAGTGGAGCTAGAATAATATTTTCCTCACATTCAAGTTCAGTTGCTTGATGCTTTGATCATCCTCCATTTGTTGCAGTTGTTCAGAAAGCTTTTATCTTCTTTGTGAAGATTATTTTCATTCATAAACTCTGTGAAAAGGTTAAAATTTTGCTGTCAGATATTTTCAAGCTCTTGTGGCTTTTTCCACTATTTTCAGTTAGCATGGTCCTGTGCTTAACTGATTTTGTGATTTCATGCAGGATTCTGTTAGTCTAGTCTTCTGGCTGTTGATTTTTGGTGGAGAATTCTTGAAGACTCTGTGCATCGCTTGTATTTCTTTATCACAGTCTCTTTCAGTTTCTTCCAAAGTTCCTTGTAGGCATTAAATCATCTGCAAACTAGAGTTTCTCCAACTACTTCCAGTGATGTTCATCTTGTTTGATGGGCTCCACCATTCTGTTTGCTTAATATTTTGTGAACTTCTCTGGCACATTATACAGATGTGAGGTTGTCTTTGACAGGTGAAATACCCTTCACTGAGCATGGAGCTCCAACTTCCAGGCCTCCCTTGAGTTCCCCAAAGCTGCAGCAGGGAAGGAGATGGCCACTTGCTGTACCTCTCTCCAGCTTTTCCTCCCTAGACTGGCCAAACACCCACTCCGTAGACTTCCAGTGGACAGGGAAGGGTGGGAAGGCAGCTAGTATCTATTTTTTTTTACACCAATCTAAAAATCTCCATGCAGTTTTGTGTGGTTTTGCGAGAAGAGGAAAGACTGAAAAGCTCAAAGAAAGAAACTCATAGATCCATCACCACAATTAATATTATGTACTATTCATTATCCCAAGAAGTTTCCTTATACTTCTTATAATTAACCCACCCCTTCCATCTTGTCTCAAGCCAATCACTGATCTATCACTTTCTGTCAATATAAATTAGTTTACATTTTACAGAATTTTGCATAGGTGACATCATATGCACAAATTACTTTTAAACAGTTTTATCATACACATATAATAGATGCTATTTTTCTTTGGCTTCTTTCATTCATCATGCTGATTATTGGAGTAATTTATGTTGCTTTATGCATCAGTTGTTTATTACTTATTAATGTGGATCAGTATACTTTTGCATGAAAAACCACAGTTTGTTATTCATTGATCTAAGGATGAACTTTGGGGTGGTTTCCAGTTTGAGCTGTTGCCACTAATAATATTGCAGAATCTCTCTCCAGCTGTTTGTTGGTGGATTGTACTCTAATTGTTTAGTCTGTCTACTTGACTGCTGGGAATTGATGATTAATGGACATATAGGCTAAGAATAAATAACAATTATAAACGCCTTGAAAAACAGTAAACAAGTAACTCAGACTATTTGTAGTGGTCTCTACCAACAAGAGAAAATATATTGTTTACAAAAGCACAGAGAAGATTCACCAAGATAAGTGAATATATTCTGAACAACTAAAAATCATATAAATTCACTAAAGTCATAAAAGTAAATCCACTAATTAAATAGAATTAACTGATAGAAAAATAAGTAGATAGAAAGTTCCCATATACTTGGAATACTTTTTTTAAATAATGCATTTTTTCTGAGAAGGAAATTTGGAAAATATTTTGAGTTGAATGAGAACTACATATCAAAATTTGTGACATGTAGTGAACACAATACTTATAGGAATATTTGTCTCATGAAATGCTTAAAGTAAAAAAGAAAAGTCAGGTGGGTGGAGATATGGGTAAAAATGAGAATTTACTGTGTCATATATTGATACAAATTCCCCGATGTTATGGATGATTGTGAGATATATATAAATTGTACCAATAAAGAATTCAATTTTAAAAAAGTCCAAAATTATTGACTAATCTATCCATTAAATATCTAGTATAAGGGTATTACATTTCAACAGTAGTAAGAAGAAAAATTAAATAATAAAGATGCCTAGGAAACAGTGACAGAAAACCACAAAAAGTAGATAAAATATCAAACCAACAGCTAGTTCTCTTCAAACTATAAAATGGGTAAAACTCTAAGCAAACTTACCAAGGGGAAAAAAATACAAGTTACCAAGATTAACCATAGAATAGTAGCCTATAACTTAAGATTCTTTGATCATTCAAAGGATAATATACTATAAATATCATAAAACTAAGACAGTCAACTGAGATGGAATGACCAAATTCCTTGAAAATATCAACTACAAAAGAAATTCTTACTCAAAAAAAGGAAAGTTGAAGGCTGGAGATTTAGTTCAGTTGTTCTGGTGCCTGCCTAGCAAGTGCAAGGTCCCTGGTTCCATCCCGGTAATACAACAATACAGGGTATGGTGGCTCATGCCCACTGGCAATCAGTACCACATACTACAAATGCCGAGCTTGGTGGCTCAAGCCTGTAATTCCAGCACTTGGGAGAGAGAGGCAGGAGGATTGCTGAGTTCGAGGCTTGCCTGTGCCTCATAGTGAGCTCAGGGCCAGCCTGAACTACAAAGTGAGATCCTGTTTTGAAAAAAGGAAAAAAAGAAAAAAGAAAAGAAAAGTTGAAATACTTTTTTGAAAAAAAGTTTAATTTATACTTAGACATATTTCCCTGAAAACTACTCCAGAACTTGATGTCTTCTTTAATAAATTCTATATACTCTACTGCTTCACAACTGTCATGTTTAAGTCTTAAAAATTAAAAAAGGATTGGGCCGGAGATTTAGCTCAGTGGTTCCGGCGCCTGCCTCCCAAGAGCAAGGTCCTCAGTTCGATCCCGGGAAATACATACAATGCTGGGCGTGGTGACTCACGCCCACCAGCCATCAGTACTACAAACCACAGTGCCGGGCGTGGTGGCTCACGCCTGTAATCCCAGCACTCGGGAGGCAGAGACTGGAGGATTGCTGAGTTCGAGGCTTGCTTGGGCTACATAGTGATCTCAGGGCCAGCCTGAACTACAAAGTGAGACCCTGTCTCAAAAATATAAAAAAATTCTTTATGGCAGAGTAATACTCCATTTTGTAAAAAAAAACCACATCTTCTTTGCATTTAGGTGCAAATGGAGACATCTGGAGGATATACTAATAAGTGAAATGCATAGATCACAGATAGACAATTTCCGGATCTTCTCTCTGGCATGAACATCTGTAGATGCAAATGAGTTCTAGAAAGTAGGATAGCTTTTATAGAGTGGAATATTTCTATAGGAAACTTGGTGTGGGAATGTGATGAGGGGAAGGAATAA
>PVIC010011891.1:0-40353 GCA_004025085.1 Thryonomys swinderianus
TGTGGGAATGTGATGAGGGGAAGGAATAGATATGATACAGAAAGAAAATAAAAGAGCATGTATAAAGGGGGGAGGAGGGGGGAGTGGGTAGGGATATGGGTAAAAATGAGAATTAACTTGTGGCATATACTGGTACAAATTTCCCAATGTTATATGTGATTTTGAGATGTATATAAATTGTACCAATAAAGAATTCAATAAAAAAAAGAAAAAAAAAGTCCTATCGGAGGAACTAAAAATTAGTGATAGGAGAAAAAAATAAAGATTGAGACTATTAATTATATTTAGTCATCTATTATTGCAGGATACATCTTGCCCAACTAAGCAACAGCTTTGGGAGAGAGTCAGGAATCCAGGAATGGTTTAGCTGAACCACCTGAAAACTTGCCTGGGGCTGAGCACAAGCACGGGTTTTGCAGCCTAGAAAGAGGCCTTAGCTCTTGCCACACAGGTCTCTCCAAAGATCGCACGCAGCCTCCTTCCCCAAAGCACGATGTAAGAAAGACACAAGGAGGCCGGAGATCTAGCTCAATGGTTCCGGCGCCTTCCTTGCAAGCACAAGGTCCTGAGTTCGATCCCCGGTAACCACATACAATGTTGGGCATGGTGACTCACGCCCACCAGCAATCAATACCACATACCACAGTGCCAGGTGTGGTGGCTCACGCCTGTAATCCCAGCACTCAGGAGGCAGATGCAGGCGGATTGCTGAGTTCGAGGCTTGCCTGGGCTCCACAGTGAGCTCAGGGCCAGCCTGAACTACAAAGCGAGACCCTGTCTCAAAAGAAAAAGAAAGACACAAGGTTTATTCTTCCATCATGTGACCTCAGAATGACTTGTCACCATCATATCTATCTTATGGTGTTTGGTGACAAAAATGAACCCTGATATGACACAGGAGGAACCACAAAATATCCCTGGGGTAAAGGACACCAGGAGCCCATTTGCAGGCTGGCTATCACATTCTTTTCTGTTTTTTAAACCAAATTGTCATTTGGAACAAGCTAATACTATTCAACATGTTTTCAGCCCAGTCTCCTGCAGCCAGACTGCACACTGCCTTGGATCCTGTACAGAGACACGAACGAGGGAGTCTCCCTGTTTGCTGTATATTGCAGTTTGAGGAATGGTTCACAAAGATATTTAGATCCTGACCCCTGAATTCTGTGACTGTGACCTTAGATGGAAAAGAGGTCTTTGCTGATATCGTTAAGATAAAGATCTAAAAATACAGAGGTAAACCTGGTTTATTCACATGGGCCCTAAATGTAATCACAAGGGTCCTTAAGAAAAGAAGGTGTGATGAGGGGAAGGAATAAATATGATACAGAAAGAAAATAAAAGAGCATGTATAAAGGGGGTGAGGAGGGGTGGGTAGGGATATGAGTAAAAATGAGAATTAATTTATGTCATATACTGGTACAAATTCCCCAATGTTATACATGATTTTGATATGTATATAAATTGTACCAATAAAGAATTCAATTTATAAAAAAAAAGAAAAAGAAAAGGTGGAGGGCTGGGAGTTTAGCTCAGTGGTACCATGCCCACCTCACAAATGTAAGGTCCTGAGTTCCATGCCCCATACGACAAAAATAAAAGAAGGCAGGGGGAGGTTGACACAGAGAAGGAAGGCAGTGTGACACTACAGTTGCACATTATGCTACTGGCTCTGAAGGAGAAGGGAAGAACCACAGCAAAGGACTGTAAGAAAAGGAGTTATTACAACTGAAAAAGGCAAGGAGATGAACTCCAAATCCTTAGGAAGGAGCATGGCTCTGCCCATGCTCGCTAGAACTGATTTCAGACTTCTTAATTCCAGCACATAAGACAATAGATGTGTTGTTTTAAACCACATGTTGTGATTCTTTAATAGTGGCAACAGTAAAAGAATACACTGTTATGTTCATTGGTACAATCAGGAAAGTTTAGAGAAGAAGTAAATAACACCTCTGGTTCCAGAGCAGTATATGTTAGAGGTCTGACTCTTAAGCCAAATTTTATAAACCAGATTGTCTTTTGGATCAAACTAATATTAACCAACCCCGTTTCCGCCATATGCAAGTGAGATGAAAAGGAGTTGAGTGTCCTGAGACAGGACTCAGCACATAGTAAGTCAGCTGTGTGACCTTGAGTAAATCCTGCAGGCCCATTTCCTTGGCTCTGGCTGCACACTGGAGGCACAGGGCACAGGGTGGGTGGCACTTCCTACCACATGCATAGTCGGGCACCCTCCCCGGAGCTCCATTCAGTTCTTCTGGGGAGGGTTGGGCTTCAGTGACTTATGAAAGCCCCCAGGTGGTTCTTGTGTGTAGCCAGGGCCCGGTGCCACCAGTACCTTTCTGACTCTCAGAAGGAGACAGAACTCCTGGGTAAGTCATCTGTTCATGGACGTGATGGTCTCACATGAAATAACCCATTTCGAGTGCTTAGTACACAGTAAACCCTCAGTCAGTATTCATTATCGTTAGATTTCAACCCAGATAGATGGATCATCTTTCTGTGACTTCTGCTGTACCCTCTCTTAAATTTCTGAACGAATGAGGCATTTCAACAAGTCACAAACCTGGTGACATTTTCAGGAACGCTGAGATCAAACATTTAGAACTCCATGGAGGCAGATGGCCGGGTCTAGTCAGAAGTCTCTGTGGGTCTTTGTCTGTGGGGTTCCAGAGCCAGGCTCAACGCATAAAATAGGTGCCTGGGCCAGTGTTATCTTGACAAATGTCTCTCTCAGAGCTGGGCTTAAGGTCACAAGACATTACCCATGTATGTGTAGGCAGTCCCAAATTTTAAAATACTCCCTTAGGCACCTCAAGATTAAGAGGGGAATATGATATGCTGTAGACTCCCTGAAGGGTTGGCCTTAGTTGGGACAAGGACTGCTTCCCTCTTCTTGCTCGGTGATGCTGATACTCTTCTGTTGCCAGGAGAAGGAAGGCAGTCCAGGGGCTTGGAGCATAGAGAGCAGAAATCAGGGGAGTAAACAGGACCAGATCCAAGGCGCCCTTGTGGGGCCAATGGCCTTCTACCTGGAGTGAGATGCTCTCACCCTGCCCCACACTTTGAGAGGCGGAGAATGGCAATGATGGTCTAAGAAGATGGGGACTCCAGAGTGAATTCAAAGCACAGTTCAGTACACGCATCTCTGTCCCCCTTCTGTCATTCAAATGGTTCTGGTGGAATGCAGCCTGATGACACCAGCCTCCACTGTCTACAGAATGGTTCTGCTCTCTCATTTCCTCTTCTCTTTGGTTTTCCTTTTCCTGAAAAACAAGATTGACCATGATCTTTCCTTTCCCTCTGAGTGTTGAGAGCCTGGAAGCTTCTTGAATGAGCAAGTCTATTAAAGGCGTTGATCTGTCCTCCACAGGCAGTCATTGCACCTCCAAGGCCTCAGATGCTCAGGCTGCTTGTGGATCTGGCTTCCTGTGCTCTGCTGTTTCCCTCTGCTGGGTAGGGTTGCACCTGACCTACCCTGGGACTCAGTTTTCTCTGGGGTAAAATCAAGGGAATAACACTGCTAATGAACCTTCTTGGGGCAAGTTATAAAAGATAGGGCAGGGCTTATTTCAACTGGAAATCCATAGGGAAGCCAAGTGAGTTCCTTAACAAGAAACACTTGCCTTCCAGTTTATAAGCAGCTGATGCCTGAGTCCCCTAGTACTCCAGTCTGGCTTCCTAGCCTTTGCCTTGAGACCCCCAAATTTATGCATGACATGTGTGGCATATAAAGGAGCATCCCTGACTTAGCACGAGGAACACAAGGACCAGGATCTCTGTTGACTGACCAGTCAGGGCCAAATGTACATAGTGTTTCAAATATTACAGCTTTCCCCCTCCACAGGCTGCATCACCTCATAGTCATGATATAAGATTCACAGGAATCTTCTTCCTCTCTAACATCTGAACAAAATCCAGTTTGGAGGAACTGGAACTAGGGGGTACAGCTGGAATGGAGCCATTTCCAATAGCAGTGTTGAGGGTCTGTGGCAGAGCCTCCTAGTGTTTTCCCTCCTAATATCTATCTTCCTGTTGAAGTAGAAGCCCAAGTATTTTGAAGTATTTTGGTAGCCTAAAATAAAGACTACATTTCCCAGCCTTCCTTGCATCAGTTTATACCATGTAACTCTACCCTGGCCAATAGTGTATGAGTGTTTGAGGTCTCTTTCTTTAAGGTATACTTTGCCTTCTTATCTTTACTCTACATCCTGCCACCTGGATGTGGGGTAAAAGCTGTCATTTTGCATTACAGAGACAGTGCCCACTGCTAAGGATGACCAAATGGTGAACTGGGAAAGGTGTGTGCTCTTGAGGTTCACTGGGCTACTTCTCTCTACTGCTTCCCTCTGGGCTTCCTTTTTACTTATTTAGATGAATCAACTCTCATCTGAAGTAAGCTGTTACTCAGAGATGAATCTGATTCTCTCAGCCACGGGCTCTGAGGATGCTAAGAGGTTGTCATCTGGCCCAGGCACCCTCCTGTCTTAGTATCCCTCTGCACCACTGAGGATGTCGTCCAAACTGCTTAGCCAAACACACCGGGCCTTTGAGGTCTGTCCCCCTTACATCCTCACTCTGCCATCACACCATAGGCCTCAGCCAGAAGAGCTGCTCAGCACTCCGCAGGCACCAAGCTCCTCTCACCCCTGGCCTCCTGCACCTGCAGCTCTGTCTTCCAGAAATGCTGTTTCTTCTCATGCAGCTTTCTAGACGTGGCTCCAGCCTCACCTCTCCCGGGGAGCTTCCTATCCCCAGGCTTTATTTTGTTGTTTGGTCCCATTTCCTATTTGTCTGTTCTCTTGGCATCACTGGGCTTTCTGCACAGTAGGAGAGAAACTTGCCAGTTGCGGTATCTGTCTGCCTACCCAGTCTGTGAGCCAGCTGAGGACGGCGGAGGTGTCTGCTCTGTCTCTGCACTGCTAGGACCTGGCCCAGGGCCTAACCAAGGCTGGCCGCTGGTGACAGGAGATGAGTGAAGGAAGGAACGTAGAGGGCAGATGCTTGCTAATGTGGAGACTTGTGGGCCTGGAGAGGAGCTGTGCTGAGGACACGGCCTCTGATCCAGAGGGAGGTCTCTAGGCAGAAGGTAAGCACATCCCAGCCCCTAGTGACTTCTGCTCTTCCTCTCTTCACCTCAGTGTCGGCCCTCTTGGATCCAAAGAGGCCTCAGTGTGTTCTTCAACAAATCCGCTCTGCCTGTCATTAGCAGCAGGGCAGCGTTTCAAGCTCACTCAGTCATCGAATGTGTGACGATACACTGGGTACTTGCCAACACTTTGAACTTCAACCAGAGCCTCCTAATGTCTTTTAACCTGCCGTAATCACATGAAATAGGAAAGTCAGTCGTCTGAGCTTCATTAACAGCAAGGATTCTGTACCCACATTAGGGGCCCAAGGTCTCAGTTAGCAATTAACAGTACTGGCTGTATTAAGTTTTGGGAGCTGGGGCCCTTGGGCCCCTCACTCTATTCATTTTCCTTTATAATGCCAAAGACAGATGAGAGGGAGGAGGTTGTCCAAGGTCCTGGGGAGAGGCTGAGATGGGACTGGGACCCAGGCTCTGACACCCAACTTCCCGTCCTTTGCACCACCCCTCCCAGTTTGGTCACTGCGGTCCAATAATTAACTTTGCATTTAGATAATAACAAAAACCCCTGGGGGCGTCCATCCATCCAGAGTCTCTGAACCAATAGGAAGCATTTCTCTTATTTGCTAACATAATCTGTTCTTAAACTTCTTATGAACAAGTTTAAATATACACAGAAATAGAGCAGCACTATAATGAACCCCTTTGTGCTCATCAGCTGCCAGCTTCAATAATTATCAACACCTGCTGCTCTTGGTACCGTAATTTGGAATCCTATTTCTCCTAGGAAACTAGAAGAGACCTACACTGTAATCAGAGTGATCTTTTCAAACTGCAAACTGGATGGCGTCAAGCTCCCCTCCTTCCTCCAGATTCTGCAGTAGAGGGCTCTGTTCTGGAAGATGGAGCAGAGGCCCCACCCTCTCCCAGACAGTCCACCGTTGGACTTCTAAGTCAGAGAAGAACACACTTCAGTCTTGTTTAAGCCACTTTTTAATGGGGTTTTTCTCTTATGTCAGTAGTTCTCGAACCTGGCTACCACATTAGAATCCACAGAGAAGCTTGAAAATAAAGCAGTAATAACAAAACCAGAAATTGGGATCAACACCCAGGGTCTCTTTTGATGTGGACTGTGGCTCAGGCATCCATTTCTAAAAGTTCTCCAGGGAAGGCTAATGTGCAGTCACAGCTGAGAACCACTGCTTAATTATACTTGTCTAAACTGACTCTGGCTGACAAGGGGTGTTATGGCTCATGTTTAGATGTCTCCCAAAAGCCTCATACAGTCTGGGGGGCTCTTCCAGAAGTGGCTGGATCTAGGATGAGTGACAGTGGAATTGATTCATGGTGCAGTTCTAGGCTCCAGGGCACTAGGATTAAGAATATGAATGCAGCCGGGTGTGGTGGCTCACGCCTGTAATCCCAGCACTCGGGAGGCAGAGACAGGCAGATTGCTGAGTTCGAGGCTTGCCTGGACTACATAGTGAGCTCAGAGCCAGCCTGAACTACAAAGTGAGACCCTGTCTCAAAAAAAAAAAAAAAAGAATATGAATGCCACCTGCTCTAAGTAGCCCAGATAAGACATAAAGGATAGAAAGCGATGTAGTCATTCCTTTGCTTTGCTGACATCTGCCCAATATGAACTGTTTCTCTGCTTTGATGCCTGTCTGTCATGGTAACCTGCTTTGGAGCCAGCCTATTACAGACCGTAACCTCCCTAAACTGTGAGCTAAATAAACCTTTCCTCCTTTAACTTTGGGTGTCAGGTACTTTGTCTCAGCAATGAGAAAAGTAACTAAGACCGGTGGATCAGCTGGAAGAGTATTTTCTCTCAAGGAGTCCGGGCAAGAACCCAGGGCTCCTTCCTTTACTTCCATAGAGCTTGGTGCTAACCCGCTAGTTTGTGCCACCGCTTTTGAGTTAGTCTGGTTTGGGTCAGCCTCCCCACTGGCCCCTGAGCTCCTCGAGGGTGGACGTATGTTAGATGTATCCAGGGCTCCTGGCCTGTGAATCAGAGCTCTAACATGATCTTCAAAGCTCAGCATGGTCTGGCCATTGCCTCTTCCATCATCACTGGCTCCTTGTCCCTGTGGTGTCTGTTACAACCATCTGCTTTTAGTTCCCTGCCTGCCTCAAGACCTGTCTCAGACCCTGCCTCTTTGGCTCCTCTTATCCCTGAGGCAGTATAACAAACCCCTTTGTCTTTACTGCTCAAAGTGAGGTTTAGGAACCAGCACGTTGGCATCACTGGGTAAGGGATTAGGAATGCAGAATATAAGGCACGTATTTATCAAACTTTTAACAAGTTCCCAGTAGAATTTCTGTCATGGAAGTTCCCACTCATAGATAGGACTGGGGTAAATGTGGTAGGAAGGGAGCACTATTTCCACAAGAAAAGAGGGATGCTAGGTAAAGGTAACAAAAGCTGCTCACCGTCATTATGGTGTTTCCACACAACAGGAGACTTCTGACCACCTGCCTTGTACTTCTGTAGGTCAAGATAAGTGGCTGCAAGGGCCAAATGAGTAAGTACCTTGGTTTGTGTTGCTATGGGAATAAATTATCACAAACTCAGTGGCTTAAAACAATACTAATTTATTGTTTTTTACTTCTGGAGGTCAGAATTTCAAATGCTGTCTCGCTGCATACGAACCTGAGTGTTGGCAAGAGCTGGGTTCCTCTTGGGGACACTAGGAGAGAAGTGGTCCCTTTGGCTTTTCTGACTGCTCGTGCCCTTTGTCTTGTGGCTGCATCACTCCAGACCCTTTGATAAGGACCCTTGTGATTACATCGAGACTGCCAATATAGAATATTATCCCCTCTGAAGACTACTAGTTATAAGGCCCCCTTTCTATGTAAAGCAATGTATTTATGGGTACCAGGTATTAGGATGTAGGCAACTTTGGGAAGTTATTATTCTGCCTACAAAAATCAGCGAACATGGTGTGAAGCAAAAGGAAATGGGGAGGTATTATATTTTCAATCTAGAATGTCCCCCCAAGCCTCATGTGTTCAAGGGTGGACCTTCTGGAAAGTGATTGCATCATGAGGGCACTCAGCTTGTCAATCATGGCTGAATGGGCTTAGGAGCTGGGCCTAAGTTGAGGAACTAGGTTACCAGAGGCCTGCCCGGGAAGGGTATATCCCCACTGCCCCCCCTTCCTGGCTGCTGTGAAAGGAACAGGTTTCCTCTGCCTTCTCTTCTGCCATGAGTTTTCTGTCTCTGGCTTAAAAGACAGACCCAGCCAAAATAAACCTTTCTACCTTTAAGGTACTTTTCTCAAGTATTTTGTCACAGAAAAAAAAAAAATCTGACCAACACAGCAGGGCTTCCAAATTTTCAAGGAAAACTAAAAATGTCTTTTCTTCTCCCTCATGCCCTCCTTCCCCCTCATCCCCTCTTCCTTCTTCTTTTCTGTTTCCTCAGCTGGGTCTTCACAGGCTTATTAGTGCCATGAGGGTGACGGTGGGAAAACAGAAGTCACCATAGGTGTTCTAAGTGGGAAGAGATTCAATATTGGGAATTAGACTTGTACAATGTTGGGAGCTTGGGAAGCTAAGGGCAAGATGCTACTTTCAGAAAGTCTAGAAATTCTGGGGAATTTGGAGGTAAACCCATCACCAGTGTTTTCAGCTGCTCATAATCCAGAACTAGATGCCTCTTAAAGCCATAGGTAAAATCCACATTTACAGATGCACACACATCTGTTCCTGTTTGCTGTTTCCATCCTAGTGCTAGTCGTATGTCCAGGCAAGAGCCCAGCTTCCAGTCTGAACTTGGAGACTAATCCCTTGTGTGACCTTGAGCAGGTCTCATTCCCTTTCAGGGTCTTTGTTTTCTTAACCTTGAAAACAAGTTGCAGAAGGAAAGATGAGGAAGAAAGCTAGGCAGAAAGAAAACTGAATTTGTGGTTAACACCCAAGGCTGGTTTTGTCTGACAACATTTAGACTTTGGTCATGTTCACAGAGTATAAGCTTCACTTGGGAGTTGAGGGAAAAAAGTATAGATTTTGGTTTTATTTTTAAATGGACATTCAGGGCAAATCCCTCAGCTTTGTGACCCAGTCTTCCATCCTCACCTTCAAACGCAGAGAGCACAGTGTAGGATAAGCCATCCAGTTAACGCAACTTTTTGTTTGGAATCTATGAGATGTGCTCATTACTGTCAGAGGTGGAACCTGCTTTGGTAACTCTCTGGACATCTGAGGCCCTAAAACACCGAGGAACAGAAATCATTTCTCCTTCGCTACTTCCCAGCCCTGCTCAGACACACTCCTGGCTGACTTTCCCTCCTACAGTGACCCGAGTCTGTATGCTCTTGCCCTTTACCTTTCCATCCTTCATCTAAAGACTCAATGGCTCCAGGCCTAGTGTCTAGAGTTTTTATCCCAGTAATTAAAAAGTTAAACCCCAAACATTCTGAAAAATAGTCAATCCTCTGCAAACTAATTCATGCATTTTCCCTTAGCCACTGTACAGTCATTCTTTTCTCCAAACCAGAAGAGCACTGTGGAAAATTTTTAAGTATTTAAATTTTAAAGATGTTTTTACAATGTCTTCCAATAGAACTGTTCTGGGGGCTTCTGATGCTGGCCACCACCTATGAAGTGCCCAGTGGATGTCCCAGGCAGAATATAGGTGCAGGGCACATGACAGAGAAACACCACGACGGAGTCACAGAATCCTCAAAGACTGCTTAGGCCAGTTCTTTCCAACATGGTTGCATGTCAGACACGTATCAGAAGCTTAAAAAAATCTGGACTCTGGGCCAGAGATTTAGCTCAGTGGTTCCAGCGCCTGCCTCGCAAGCGCAAGGTCCTGAGTTCCATCCCAGTAACCACATACAATGCTGGGTGTGGTGACTCATGCCCATCAGCAATCAATACCACATACCACAGTGCTGGGCATGGTGGCTTACGCCTGTAATCCCAGCACTCGGGAGGCAGAGACAGGAGGATTGATGAGTTTGAGGCTTGCCTGGGCTACATAGTGAGCTCAGAGCCAGACCCTATCTCAAAAAAAAAAAAAACCCGGACTCTGACCTGCATCTGATAATTTAGAAGCTCTGAAAGCAAGGGCTAGATTAAAAAGTTCCTTAATCTATTCTGATGCACAGTTAAGCATTTGTGCAGTTAAATCCTTGTCTGATACACCCTTCCACAGAATTCTGCCAAACAGTGGTCTATGCTTCCTGGTTCCCCTCCAGCGATGAGGGACTCACTACCTTTCAAAGCAGCCCCTCCCATCCTTAGCCATCTCTGCTTTACTGGGAAGTTTTTCTCCTGTTTCCCTATAATTTCCATTCACTGGTCTGTCTTTGTCTTCCTGGACCCCTGCAGAACTGGTCCTTGCCCTTGAGAGATTTGGAGGACACAACTTGTCCCTTGAGTTCTAAAGGTAAACACCCCCAGGTCTTCTGCTGCTCCTCCCAGGAGATAGCCTTTCCCTGTGGGAACCACTTCTCGTGTGTCACCAGCCTCTCAGCTTCGCCCAGCTTTGCCCAGCTTTGCAGCACGGTCTGATTATGTGGGGCTGATGCAGGCTTTGTCTTGGACTCACCCTCTTTCCTCAATAAGTCCTGTTAATGACCAAGCAATTTATCTATTAAGCCAATCAACTCCAGAATGCCATGCCAAGGGCATAAGGGGTACTGCCTGGCAACATGCTGTGGAGGAGGCCAGAGAGGCTTTGCAAGAAGGTGATGTGGTTGGTAGGAAACCCCAAAGAAAGTGTGGGCACCAGGGTGACAAGATGCAGAGTGTAGGGTCTCAACAAAGGGCAAAATACTACAGAAGTGCTGTGAACATCCTGAGGATACTATGGCAGCCAAAGATTCCTTAGACTTGTAGCTTAAGGAAGAAACACATGAGTTAGGTTATGTGTAAAGAGCTGGGGATTTAGTGCAAGGAATTTGGGGTCTCACATAATTGGTGGAAGGGCTAGAGGAAGACCAGCACTGATCCCTTGAGTGACACGGATAAGACCTGCCCACCTTGTTACCACCTGAGGCCACCCTGGAGCTATGTGCACAAGACATATTCCTGATTCAAAGACCAGTAGCGAGAGTCTAGCAGCCACAGCCACAGCTGCTACTCCACAGTCAGAAAGTGAGCAAAGGGACGGGAGTGATGCTGCTGAAGATCCTCTTGTTTCTGACAGTCCTGCAACTGATGCCCATAGAAACAAGAAACACCTCCCACCTTGCTCTGCTTGTCAGCATCTGACTGATAGCACTTTGTTCACATCCAGAGCCCCAGATGCAAAGGAGACTGGGAAACACAGCTGCTGGCTTTGGGACCTCTTGGCCCTGAAGGACAGTGTGTGAAGGTGCAGTGAGCAAGATATATTCTGGGTGTCCGTTTTAGTGTCCTTCAGAGCAACAAGATGGAGACCACCAAAAGGCCAATGGACAGCCAGGCATGGCGGCACATGTGTGTAATCCCTGCACGTGGCAAGAGGATGCTGAGTTTCCAGCCAACTTGGGCTACATAGAAAATTCCAGCTCAACCTGGATTATAGTGAGACCCTTTCTTACAAAAAAACAAAAACAACTGTCCAACAGAACTCATACGGTGGACTTGTATGCTGCTCTGCAGAAGATGATGTTATCTCTAGTAATGGGACACAAAAATTCATAATATATGGCTAATATATTAGTGGTGATATATTAGGAATATATGGCATCCACAGCCACAGCTGCCACTCCACAGTCAGAAAGTGAGCAAAGGGACAGGAGTGAACTAGGTGCTATCAGTCAGATGCTGAAGAGCAGAGTAAGGTAGCAGGTGTTTCTCGCTTCTATGGGCATCAGTTGCAGGAGTGTCAGAAACAAGTTCTTCAGCAGCAGTGCTATGCTATGCTAATTAGCAGTGCTAATCCCTAGTGCTATGGGCCTTTTTAAAGTATGAGAATAGAAATGACTATATGCTTTCATTTTTATTAAAAGATGTTTTTGAAAGATGTAGGGGGAAAAGGATCAGCAAGACAAACATCCAATTTTAATAATGGTTACCTTTGGGTGGTGTATGTTCCAAGCATATATAAATATTTGTCCTTGGGGCAAAAACATACTTTTTTTTTTTTTGAGACAGGTCTCGCTTTGTAGTTCAGGCTGGCCCTGAGCTCACTATGTAGCCCAGGCAAGCCTTGAACTCAGCAATCCTTCTGCCTCTGCCTCCCGATTGCTGGGATTACAGGCATGAGCCACCACGCCTGGCACTGTGGTATGTGATACTGATTGCTGGTGGGCGTGAGTCACCACACCCAGCATTGTTTGTGGTTATCAGCATCGAACTCAGGACCTTGCGCTTGCGAGGCAGGAGCTGGAACCACTGAGCTAAATCTCCGGCCCCAAAAACATACATTTTTAACAAGACATAAATATAAAATCTTAAAGGGACTGGAGAAAACATAAGTGCAAATTTGAAAACTGTTCAGAGGGAAGAATGAAGAAGACACGAGACAGAGATGGGGTCAAAGGATGGCGATGGAGAGAGGGAAATTCTTGTTCTCTGACCTGTGGAAGCTCTTGCCTCTCTCTGGGTCTCTGCTTCCTTTGCCAAACTGGCGCCTTAGCTCTTGTGCTGAGCCAAGCACCCACCTGCCAGATGGAGGTTCTACAGCACCTGAGTGCTTTCTGGACAGGGCTGAGTCTGCCTAGGGTTACTGGACATGTGGCTGAAGGGACCAGGCTGATGTGGACCTGGCTGTGAAAGCAGCCCAGGAGGCCTATCCATCTGGAGTCACCATGGTGTTGTATGGACGCCTCCAAGCAGGCTGGCTCTTGAACAGGCTGGCTGATCTGGTGAAGTAAGATTGTGTCTACTTGGCCTTGCTGGAGATCTTGGTTAATGCGAAGCCTTTCCATGAATCTTGCGCCTTGGACCTGAATGAAATTGTCAAGGTATACTGCTACTTTGCTGGCTGGGCTGATGAGTGGCAAGCCAAGACCATCCTCATGGATGACAAACATTTCTGTTTCACCCGCCGTGAGCCCGTGGGTGTCTGTGTTCAGATAATCCTGTGGAACTTTTCCTTGGTTAAGCAGGGCTAGAAGCTCACCATGGCACTTGCCACAGGCAACACTATGCTATGAAAGCTGCTGGGCAGACCCCCCTTTCTACCTTGTACTTGCCCTCCCTTATCAAAGAGGTTGGCTTTCCCCATGGGCGGTGAACATCATCACAGGCTTTGGCCTCACAACAGGAGCAGCTTTTGCCAGGCACACAGATGTTGATAAAGTTGCCTTTGCCAGCTCTACTGAGATGGGTCACCTGCACCAGAAAGTGGCAGGTGACCCCAACCTCAACAGTCACCCTGGAGTGGGTGGGAAGAGCCCCAGCATTGTGCTGGCCAATGCAGACATGGATCACACTGTGAAGCAGTGTCACAAACTCCTCTTCTTGAACATGGGCCAGAGCTGCTGCGCTGGTTCCTGGACCTTCACCTATGGCAAGTTTCTCAAGAGAGCCATGGAGAAAGCCAAGCAGAAGAAAGTGGAAACCCTTTTGAGCTGAATACCCAAAAAGATCCTCAGGTGAACAAGGAGCAGTTTGAATGAATTCTGGGCTGCATCTGTCTTGGCCAGAGGGTGGGACAAAGCTTCTTTGTGGTGGGAGCATTTTGGGAGCATGTACTTTTCATCAAGCTGATGGTCTTTGGTGATGTGCAGGGTGACATTGCTAAGAGGAGATCTTTGGGCCCGTCCTGCCTCTGTTCAAGTTGAAGAGACTAAGGAAGTGATTGAGAAGGCCAGTAACACCAGGTACAGGCTAGCTGCTGCTGTGTTCACACAGGACCTGGACAGGGCCAGGTACTTCACCAGGTGTTTCAAGCGGGCACTGTGTAGTGGACACCTAGAACACCGTGACCTGCCACATGCCATTCAGGTGTTTTAAGGAATCTGGCAATAGGAGAGAGTTGGGGGAGGATGGGCTTCAAGCCCACACAAGGTGAAGACAGTCATCATCAAGGTTCCTCAGAAAAACTCATGAGAACAGGCCCTTAGAGCCCCAGCCCTGGCCCAGCTATTTCACAAGCAGCTAGATCAGTGGTTGCCAAAAGTGTTTTAGGCATGGATCCCCTTTATTGCTTCAAATACAAGGGAACCCCAACAAATAAGGCAGTTAAATTAGAGTCTATATGAAGCAGGCACAGAGGCGAGGCTCAGAGTTCTACCCAGCTCCTGCCCCCTTGGTGGCACTTGATTTACTTCTGTGAAACCTTAAGTCTCTGGGAGACCAATTAAAAACCATGATTAGATGGACACCTTCAGTCCTTTCTGGAGATCCAGGGACTTCCCAGTGGATTAACTCAGTAGCGTTGTGGATGGACTCAACTCAGATATAGGATTGAAAGGCATTAAGAATTTTGAACTAAAAGGGCAACAGATCTCCTCTTCACTGATTTAACTGGAAAATCAAGTACCACTTGTTGACTATTTTGTTTGCTTATCCTTCATTTTGCTACTGATTTTTCTTAATTGAAGTGTATAGATGATGTTGAGTCTGGCCAAGTAAAGTGCACCGCACCACAGTCTGGTAGCTAACTATAGGACAATAATGAGGGCGTTGCACACACACCCTTCAGTGCATGGAGCCTTGAGACTGGCCAAGCTTGGACTGCCTGCTGATCACCCCATGTCATGCCTCTTCAGGCCTCAGCCAATCAACAGCTTACATGTAGAGCCTTGCCTATGCCCGCCCTCAATTGCATATAAAAGCAACATCCCCGCTCAGTAAAGATGGAAGTGATTCTCTGATATCATCCCTGGAGTCTGTGTCCTGTCTCGGAGCCTCATCCTCTCAGTCCAGGTCAAGATACCAGCCTACAACCAACCAACCACAGAGGTATGCAAAGAATTCAATTATATAATCATATCTTCAAAATAAACTCAAATGTCTGTTAGCTGTTGAGTTGATAAAATGTTTCCATGGAATATTCCTTCAACTGTTAATGACAGAAGAATGAAGTACCACTATGTGCTCCAACGTGAGTAAAACTTGAGAACATTATGCTATATGAAACAAACCACACATAAGACTACGTATTGTATATTTGCATTTACATGAAATGTCCAGACTAAGAAAATCTATAGAGATACATTAGTGATTGACAGAGGCTGGGAAGGAGCACATGGGGACTAGCTGCTCATGGGTATAGAAGTTTGTAGGGGGAGATGTTGAAAATATTCTGGAATTGGACAGAATTGACGGTTGTACAACTTTGCAAACATATTAAAGAGTGCTGCATTACACTTTAATTGTGGTATGTGAATTAATTTTATTTAAAAGTTAAACAGATACATTCTATTTGTAAATCCTTATTGTCTCAATATTTTCTTGTTGCTAAACATTTTAGAGTCTGGGGATAAGTGGGAATCCAGGTAATCATCTAGTCAACCCCCAGCCAGATACAAAAGTTCCTGCCATAACATTTCTATTCCCCCTTTTTTTTTTGAGACAGGGTCTCGCTTTGTAGTTCAGGCTGGCCCTGAGCTCACTATGTAGCCCAGACAAACCTTGAACTCAGCAATCCGCCTGTCTCTGCCTCCCGAGTGCTGGGATTACAGGCGTGAGCCACCACGCCCAGCACTGTGGTATGTGGTATTGATTGCTAGTGGGCGTGAGTCTCCACGCCCAGCATTGTATGTGGTTACCAGGGTCGAACTCAGGGCCTTGTGCTTGCCAGGCAGGCGCTGGAACCACTGAGCTAAATCTCCGGCCCAACATTTTTATTCTTGTTTTCATTTTCTCTCAGCTGATGCCAAAGTACAAATTTAAGACCCATGACAAAAGCTCTGGTTTCCACTCAAGGTGAGTCCATCTCATTTCTAGGCTTCCACTAACATTTTTTCCTGGGCCCTATAAAAACACAGCACCCCTCAACACAAGCCATCCCGACATGCTGGGGGTTTCTAATTGCAAACTTCAGCATTCACTATGTTTATTGTTAATCTTGCTACTTTCACTTCCCTATGTGATGTAAGTCAAGTCCAGTCCAAGCTGGTCAGGCAAGGTCAGAAGCAGAATCCTGAGCCTCTCTTTCTCTTTCATCTTTCGAATCCATGCTGCTTATGAATCTCCTTGTGATGAAGTCTATTTGTTTTGCTGAGTGCACAGCCCAGTCAGCACTTGAATATTCTCACATTAAGATGATTTGTTCATTATCTTAACTTGGGCTTGACCTGAAACTTGCTTGAGGGTCTAGAGTTTGTTGGGTTCCCCCATCTTTCTTCCTGGGATCACCTTCCTATGCCACTTGTCTAAGGCTGAGGTGACCCGGACTCTTCCAAAGTGCACCTTTCTTCTCTTTCTCTTGGAGGCTGTGAGCAGCTCCACTGCACAGTATGGAGGGTCCTGTGGACAGACCGGTTTGGGACATGGGAGCAGAGGATGGGTTTCATCTGTAATGCCAAAACATCACCGCTCCAGTATGCTAAATAGTCCTTTAAAGCAGAGAAGAACTTTGCAGAGGGTCCCACTGTGAGTTCTGCATCGGGAAAAGATGATCTCTAGGGTCCATTATTTTGAGCTCTGAAATTCTGAGACTGAAGAGTCAGATGAGATTCATAATCAGCTCAGCCATTGAGACCCATCTCCATGCACTACTCTGCATGTAAACAGTAAAAAACTGCTAAAATTTGCTCTTACTTTCCCTCATATGGAGTGAAATATCATAATTCAGTCCAGATGCGGCCAGTGACACTGAGAGATGGTGCTGGAGATGCTGTAGTTCTAGGCCTTTCATCCAACCGAAGATCTTTCATCGTGTTCTTTCTCGGTGAAGTGCAAGGCCAGGTACCTTTACACACCACTGACAACTCACAACACTCTTGTAAACAAGACTGAAGTTACCCATTTTCCCCTCTCCAGATGAAAAACTGGAAGCTGAAAGGCTTAGGAAACAGCTTATTTTGGGATAGTTTCCCATGACCATGCAGTAGAGGCAAGAGAGGGACATACTAAGGGGTCTGTCAAGTCAAAGGAACCTAAAAGAACTGAAGAATCCACAGTGACACCAACCAAGCTGAAAATACCCTGGTCTTTGCTGGTTCCAAGAGGACTGTGGCTCAATCTTCTTCCTTCTCTTGATCACATCTGAGGCCACTTAGGAACTTTAATTTGGGTTGGTTCCATTCTAGATATGAAGCTGACCCCATGATCACCCTTCTAATTAGTTTGCTCATATTATTCATAGGGTTGGGGCCCACTCCAGACTAACCGAAGGAAAGACAAATGAAGCAAGGAGTCTGCCTTGTGGGAGCTCACAATCTAGCAGGAGAGGTGATTGGAGAACCAGGTGAAAGTATAATAACAAATAAAAGTGCAGAGGTTGTGAGGTACTGAGAGGAAAGAACATTTATTAAACATCCACAGTGTATCATCTCTCAACTCCCCCAAAGCAGTTACTTCACAATACTTACCAAGTGTTACCATTCCACACTTAATAACCATCAAGCCCTGGAGATGCTCAGCTGGTAATTGGAGCCTGGACTCTCACAGGAGTCCTCTGTCCGTCTCTATTGCAGGCTGCTATCTTCTAGGACCCCTGGATCAGCCCCAGAGCAAGGCGGTGTGGGAGTCCTGTTGTATGAGAAGATGACCAGGCCAAGAGGCAAGGGGAGAGAGGACACGAAGGAGTAGAGGACAGCAATCTATTCCTAGGGAGAGGCAAGGCAGGGGCTGGGCTGGAAAGGGGCTGATGGACCTGCCAGGAAGTCTTGCAAGGAAAGTGTTGCGGTTCAGATCTGGAATGTCTCCCACAGCCTCACGTGTCTCTCCCTCTCAACTCTTCTTTTTGCTCCCTGCTTCCTCTCCCTGTGAACTTTCTTCCACCCAGGCCCTTCCAGGCTGTGTTTGGGCTGTGGCCATGGACTGAAACTTCTGAAACTATAAGCCAAAAGAAACCCTTCTTCCTCTATGTCCCAGGTTTCAGGTACTATGTCTCAGCATCAAAAAAGTGACTAAAACAGGGAACCTCCCTCTGAGGGTCTTAAAGGAAAAAGAATAGGGTCACCCTCAGTTTCTAAAGGTGGCTCTGCCTCCATGTGGAGGATGGATTGAGGGAATCAACTTGGAGCTGGTCTCTGCTGCCCTTGCCCACCATAATGCTGGCTAAGTGGACTATGGCACTGGTGGGAAATCCTGGAGGACTAGGAGGACGGCATCAGGGGCGGAGAACAGTGAAGGCTGAGACGCATCATAGTTCTGGCTGGAGTAGTCATGTGGTGTGTTGGGGGAAGGTGTGTACCAGAGCAAGGCTTGAGGAGCGGGTTTAAGGACAAAGTGGTGAGTTTGTTTATTCAGGAATTATTCTAGGTTAAACAAAAGCCCTGCACATCTTAACTGATGGAATAGGAGACCTAAGGAAATGTATGACATACCGCTGTCCTTCATTATACATGGTGGACCAGTTCTAAGGCCTGTGGATAACAAAAGTTTCCTCACGTGCTCAATCCCTTATATAAAATGATGATATATTTGCTTATGACCTACATATCCTCTCATATACTCTAAAATGCATAAAGATTATATATAATGCCTAATATGATGTAAATGCTATGTAAATTGTTGTTGCATAGTAGTGTTTAGTGAATAAAGACAAGAAAAATGTCTGTGCAGTTCAATACAGATGTCATTTTTTCCCTAATTTCTTATTCTTCTTGAGACATGATCTTACTTTGTAGTTCAGGCTGGCCCGAGCTCACTATGTAGCCCAGGCAAGCCTCGAACTCAGCAATCCTCCTGCCTCTGCCTCCCAGGTGCTGGGATTACAGGAGTGAGCCACGATGCCCAGTGCTGTGGTAGGTGGTGCCAGGATCAAACTCAGGAACTTGCACTTGCACTTGTGAGGCAGACGCTGGAACCACTGAGCTAAATCCCCAGCCTTTCCCTAATATTTTCAACTCATGATTGTTTAAATTATCTTGAGATATAGAGGCTGACTGTGTCGAGCCTGCCCAATAGTTAAGGGAATAATGGAGAAGAGTCCCATGGGAAGGGGAATAGGAAACACTGGAGGATGGGGGAGGACTGTGCTTTTCAATCAAGACAGCAGACATGGTCTCACTGAAGACATGGCAAAGGCGGGAGCATACCTGGGGGCACAAGGGACACGGGAGGCCTGCCGCTGGGGGAACAAGTAAGGGGCGGAGACAAAGACAGGGCAGCAGCAGGACTGCAGTTAGCTTGCAGGCCCCCGTGCAGATAGACGGGGATTTACTCTGAAGAGGGAGCAGCCACCGCAGGGTTCTGCGCAGAGTTGCAACCTCATCTTTGAAAGGATCCCTGGGGCTGCTGTGTTGAGAAGGGTCGTAGGGAGGGCAAGGAGAAGCTGACCTTGAGAAAGCCCTCATCTGGGGGTCCCCGGAGGGGCTTGCGGTGGGAGCAGTCTCAGAAATAGGAGTGGGACCTGCGGGATCAGGGCAGGTGCACTTGCCCAAGGGAGGAAAACCCCACACTCCCAAGAGATCAAGTGAGAGGCACGCTGAGGACTGTCCCTGGACTGCAGTAGTCGCTGTGGAGTGGCTGGGGACAGAGGTGAGCCTGCTGTGGGATGAGAGCGCCGCACATCCCCCTGCCAAGACCAACTGGGAGTTCTGTGAGGAGGCTGTGAGAGCCTCTTGTGTCCCCACCTCGTCTCAGGGGAGACAGAGTGCTGTCCAAGGTCACGCGCTCAGTGGGTCTGAGTGTGGCCTGAATTACAGATCCACCCCACCCCGTGTACTGATGTAGTGTTATCCACTGTAAGTGAACCCCGCAGTTAGGGGTTTAAAGCCACAGTGGCTTATTCCACACTTCCAGAATAGTCTAATGCAGGAATCTGGCTAACTGGTACTTTTCTCCCACATAGACTTCCAGGCACAATTTCCTTACATCTATCTACAATCATTCTTTATCATTTATAGGTTACATGTTTCTTTGAGAGGCCAATAAAAGGGGTAGACATTTTCAGCAGACTAAAATGCACGTGTACACCTTCACACAAAACCTCACACCCTAAGGGGCTCACAGAACCCATGAATTGATGTGTAGAATTCTGAGAGGTCCATAGGCACCCTGCGGGGTCTCAAGAGACTACATGTCAGCTGCACGATGCAGGGAAAAGGACAGAAAGGCATGGTTTCAGGGACACACAGGGACAGTCCACCCGTCCTGTGTGCCAGAGATGAGACTGGAGCTCTGCGGTGCTTGTGCCCAGCAGATGCTCTGCAAACGTGGGCAGTGTGGCTCAGGCACGGAGAACAGAGGCCTGTCTCGCCTCAGCAGTGACGGGAGCCAGGTGCCTCTGTGTCCCTGTACCAGGCCCTCCACAGTCTTGGAGGCCATTGCGGCTGAGCCCACAGGTAGCCCGGATGTCAGGGAGCTCGCACTGCAGGGCGGGGTCTGTGTGGACTCCATCACACCCACCTGCGCACTGGGCTATGGGCTCCATGTTCACAACTCATTACATGGCAGGAACCACAGTGCTATGGGTTCTTAATTAATTAAAAATACCACACGATACCCACTCTCTGATTTAATGTTCAAGAGCCCCGGCAAAGGCTGGGAATGAGGAAATTCATTAGCGGAGACTGTTCACTGCTGATTGATTCTCTTGTTCTTATTCATTTTCCCTGCATCATCCATCCCTGGGGGAGTGGGAAAGGAAATGTTTTTATAACGATACAGGAATTCGTTTCACCATACAACTGGAAGGGAAAAAAATCTACTTGACTAAAAATCACCCTATTTTGGTTTAAGGTAAAATTATGATATATTGTAATAAAAGTTATAGGGAGGTTCTCTCAGAGTTTCTTATTGCGTGGCCACAAAGCCCAGCTTCAAGAAGCCTTTGGTGCACTGTGCCCTCCCCACCTCACATCTGGTACCTTTCTGTTACCTGCAATCAATGTGTGCATTAAAGATGACAGGAGTAGGTATCAGTGAGCGAATAAAATACTTATAAAATGCTTATACGGCGGGACATTCACATTCAGGGGGACTCAGAAGGATCTGGCTGGCAGTAGTGTACATTGATGAGGGTTGGTTAAAAATTTCAGGTAAGCCAGCTACTTCAGAGGTCGAGGCAGAAAGATTGCAAGTTCAAGGGCAGGCAGGGCAACTTAGTGAGATTCCATCTAAAAGTAAAAATAAGAAGGGCTAAAGCTACTGCACTTACCTAGCATACGCAAGGCCTGGGTTTGATCCTTAATACTGTAGAAAGGTGAGGCAGACAAATTCCCCAATGTTGTGTGTGATGGTGAGCTGTATGTAAAATATACCAATAAAGAATCCAATTTAAAAAAAAAGAAAGGTGAGGCAGGACCCGGTGGAGAGGTCACCCCAGCCCAGCGTGGGCCGTGAGGGTTTGACTGAAGTAGCTGAGGTCAACAAAGAACACACAGGATGCATGAGGGAGGACAAAGAAACATCGACTGGGATCTGGACCCAGCTATAGCAGTATTTCCAAGACAGAGACCACAAAGAACGTCCTTAAAAACATTTATTTTTAGGGTGAGGGGTTGTGACACCACAGCATCTATGAAAATAGGGTGGAAAAAACACAGACTGGGGTGGGGGGTGGGTCAAGCTTCCAAATGATGTCAGCAGTTCAGCACATGTTCTTGGTCTTCAAAGAGGCCTTGGAGCTCTCGATTCAAAAAGCCATTAGTTTGAACAGTCGTGTTAATGCACCTTATTGCCACTGGTGAGGAGGCAGATTTGATACGATTCAAATGAGGTCACAGAATGCGCCTCTTATCAGACACGGTTCTACTACCTTCTCCGGAGCACAGAATCCTCATTCCCTATAACATAATTGAAGGGTCTGGGTGAGTCACCTTGGAGCCATTCAACTTCGGGGGCACCAAAGGCAGACACTCCAATGTGGAACTAGTCACAGTGGGTGGAGATGCTGAGCGGGGAGCCGATGCGAGCAGGTCCCCCAGCCCCAGTAGCCACCGGCAGCCCCACCCACCAACAGCCAAGGACGGCTTCTGATGTGATCCATTTCAATTCTCATTTTACTCAAAGAAGAGACTTCAGTGTTGTAAAGTTGGAAAACTATTCATCTAGTTTCACTCCCTTTCTATTCAGATGAGGGTGTAGAGGCCCAGGGAGTGAAGGGGACCTGCCCAGGGCCATATAGTAGCCAAGATGAACTGCATGGTCTTCATGCTTCCAGATGCCCAGGTTGGTCTCATTCTGCTACGGAGCACACCAAAGTGACGGGATCCTAGTGTTTTGGACAGTGGTCACACTTACAGGCAAGAAAGTTCAATTCTAACAAATACTCAAGAACATAACACCCAACCTGAGAAGCATGAGAATGTTCTTTAAAAGCCGTACTTGGCCAGGGGTAGTGGTGCATGCCTGTAGTCTTGGCTACTCCAGAGGCTGAGGCAGGGGCACTCCAAGTTCAAGGCCAGCCTGGCCAACTTAGCAAGACCCTGTTTCAAAATAAAATGTAAAAAGTGCTAGCAATGTAGCTCATTGGCAGGGGACCCCTGGGTTCAATCCCCAGTACCTCAAAAAATTGCTTTGGGGGTATAGATAGTTCAGTGGTGAAGCACTTGTGTAAGGTCCTGTGTTTCAATCTCAGCATCACAAACAAAACAAAATTATAATTAAAATACCCCACAAAAACCTTAAAGTGCACCTTGGTGAGAAACCCCAAAGCCTCTGGAACTGGTAATGGCACTGTCCTTCCCTGGTTCTAAGGACACCCTGAGAAGAGTCACCAGAGAGTGGAAAGTAGCCAAGGTCTCTGCGCAGAGGCCTGCCAACTTGGACAGAGTTTGCCTTTCAGAGTCTAGCTTCTTGCTCTGTAATAAGGGCAGGACACTAACTCCTGTGCTGCTGCCCTTCTGGGGCTGAGCTCATGGGTAGGACAGAGCTTTGTCCACTTTAAGGCCTAATGTGAAGAAAGTTTAATCACTTAGAGATCCACCCAATGGTAAATATCTTTTCCATTAAAAAGGGAGGAAGCCTTATTCTTGGATGAGGTCAAAATGTTTATAGGTAGAATGCACTGTACTACGCTGGGAGTCAGTGGCCTGAGATAACACCTAGTACTCTCCATCCCCTTCCACACTGTGATGTCCAGAGGCCAGGTCTCAATGCCCACCTGTGTAGAGTGATGGGGTAGTTGGTGGTAGATGCCATAGTCCCGAGACCCTAACCTAAGGGGCTGCTGAGTCCAGTGAACTGTCCCGTCTAGGACTAAACTGGAGAAAAGGCAGGAATGGAAGAGCAACACCAACTGTCCACACCCTGGTATGAGATGATAATTTGTTTTTGGGGAAAACCATTTTAAGAAGAATACTATGACCACACTTCCGGTATTTTTGAATAGGGCTATCTTACTCTAGGATGGCAAGGCTAGAAGGGGTATGGGTGACATCAGTTCAAATGCCACGATGATAAGTGAAGGACCAGGTCCCAGCAAGAGACAGTCAGGCTGAGGCGCATGGAGACCTTCCTCCCTCCTTCGACAACACACACAAAATCACGGGGCACTGACTAATCAGTCATAGACATGTGAGGTATGAGTCACAGTGGACACAGGACTTGTTTTGAGCCCTTTAAAATTACAAATACATGGTTATGTGCTCTCCCTGGGAGGGAGTAGTTAAAAAAGAATTCACAAGGAGCAATCATTCCAAAAGTATAAAAAAGCTACATGCACATCTATTTCCCCTGCTAAAAACTACATCTGCATATGAATCTAGTTCGCATCCATTTTTTAGAACATACAAAAGAGGTCATCTACAAACACAGTTTTTCCAAGTCTTCACGAAGCAAAAAGATCCAGTACTTGACTTTTCTGTTATCCTGTGATCAATGTCTCTAAGACCCTAGGAAGAAAATAATGGGGAAAAATTAGAGAAAAGCAACCACTGTGTGTTGAATGGGACCTATAGGAAATGATCCCTAAATTCAAATATTTCTTTGTAAGAAATGGTACTAGGGATGGCAGGAGGGGGTCTTCTGGGGGCCCAAGAAGAACATGTAAGACCCATAGATGGAGATTTCAGGACACACACTAGAGGTCAATATGAAGAAATTTTTAACTATTAGAAAATGCCAAGATGATCATCGGGCAGTGGCGAGCTCTGTATTCCAGAGGCATGCAGAGGACAGCTAGCCAGTACCACATGTTTTTTTAGAGGAAACTCAATCCCTGAATATATCATTTATGTAAGGTATGTTATACAAAATAATGCATTTAATAATGTGTCTACATAAAACAAAAATGTCAAGTATGAAGAAGATAATTTTAAAACCTGATTTCCTAACTCTGCTGAATTCTATTTTATAGTTTTATACTTTCACATTTCCCCCCATTTCTAGGGCCTCTAAATACCCAGAGACATTTGCCTTTCAACCCCAGTGCCACTTTCTCAGTGACATCTGCCCTCGTTTTCTCCTGTTCCCGGAACTTCGTCTGCCTGAAACCCACACACAGCAAAAGCTGGCTGAGAAAGGGACTCATGTCCCAAGTTTCCCAAGTTCACAGTCACCTGTAGACAGGGCACAGATGCAACCCCAGCGTCATGTGGGTGACTAGGAGGTCTAAGGGTTGCTTTAGTCTCTGTGCTTTGGCTCCTGTTTCCCCCTGAGCTGTGTTGCTAGGCAGCACACAGGGCAGCGAGCAGCAAGACGGGGCCTGGAGACGGCAGAGCTGTCCATAAGAAAGTGTCCTGGGAGGAGACACACGAGGCACAGCGGTCTCCTCTCAGGAAGGTTTCCAGGTGGTAGCTGTCACAGCGACACTCTCTGCCACCTCTCTCAACCCTGCAGGAAGAGCAGCCTTAGGAACAGGAAAACACTCCCAGCCTTTTCGTCTTATAGATGCCCAGGTTCCCGGCTCTTGACTGCAAACTGGGGAGGTCAGAGAAATATGTGCAGAACACCTCACTGCTTCCACCTGCTCACCTCTCTACATGAGCGGCTCTCCCTGCTTTCCTTCCGGCTTCCTCCACTTACATACTTCTCTTTGTTACTGGACATCCAGCTGGGTACCTCAAAACTCCTGGGGCACAGGAGTAGAAATAATGAAATGGCTTAAAACACATACCTTGATCCATCACAGGCGGTTGGCTGGAGCTGCGGGGCGGGGACTTTTGTATCTGCTCAGATCTAGGACCATCACTGTGCCGTGGGATAAGGCTTCCCCCACCACATTGACTGCATGACACTGGTACACGCCCTCATCTTCCTTTCTCAGGGGACTGATCTAGGCACACAGCGGGCACGTTTATACGGTTACACACAGCACAAAAGGGACTTTCCCATTTACTTCTTAATGATACATTTATTCACTTGACCCTTTTCAGGATAAGACCAACTCCTATTTGTCTTGTTGCATGTATTCCCAAGGGGCATACAGTGAAACGTCCTTCTTGGGGACCCTTTTTAATGGGGATTGAACTCAGGACCTTATACTTGTGAGACAGGAACTGGACCCACTGGGCTAAATCCTGGACAGCATGTTTCTTATTGTGGCTTTCACTTTAACAATGCATCTGCATTCCTGACTTTCACTCTAGCTGCCTGGCCCTTTTTTCAAAGCGGACATGAATAGATTATGAGGAAAATACTGCAAATTAAAAGAACAAAACTCTACTGGCTAGAGAAGGACCCATAAAGCATTTCCTCTGGGGGCAGCCCTTATGAGATACAATCAGAGACCTCTTCTTCCTATGTTTTCTTGTGAAAATGAAGGAATGTGCTTGATTTGAAAAGGCCATGGGCCAACTGCATTTCAAGTGTTTCAGCTGGGTGGAGAATTATCACTGAAACTTCTGAGCTGTAGGGAAACTGAGGAAGACATCCTTGGAGAGCATCCCAATTCTGTCACTCATCCAAACACTTTACTTTCCTGTTTTATTTTCTTTTTTGGCAAAAAAAGCCATAACTAGCATAACAGAACCTGGAGGGGATCCTAATTGCTGCTCTTCCCTCTTCATCCATTGTGTGACTTAGATGGTGTAGTGCCCCATGGGTGCTGTAACAAGATGCTTCCAATTTGGTGGTTTAAAAACTCACCATCTATAGTTCTGAAGGTCACAAGCCTAAACAGGCCTCCAGAGATAAAATCAAGGTGCAGCAGCTCTAGGGATAATCTGTTTCCTGGCCTAGTTCAGGTTCTAGAGAACACCAGTTGTGCTAGTGAATGTTGATTGTCGGTCAGGTGTGGCAGCACGTGCCTGTAACACCAGCACTTCGGGAGGCTGAGGTAGGAGGATCCCAAGTTCGAGTTGTGCCTAGGCATTTTCTTAGACCCTGGCTCAAAATTTTAAATAAATAAATAAATAAAGGGCTGGGAGGGTCAGAGATTTAGCTCAGTGGTTCTAGCGTCCACCTAGCAAGTGAAAGGTTCCTGGTTTGATCCCTGATAACCACATACAACAATATCAGGTGTGGTGACTCACACCCACCAGCAATCAGTACCATATACCACAATGCCAAGCATGGTGGCTCACACCTGTAATCCCAGCACTCTGGAGGCAGAGGCAGGAGCATTGCTGAGGTCAAGGCTTGCCTGGGCTAAAGAGTAAGCTCAGGGTCAGCCTGAACTATAAAGCTAGACCCTCTCTCAAAAAAAAAAAAAAAAAAAAAAAAGGGCTGGGGATGTAGCTCAGTATTAAAACAGTAGATTCAAACTCAGTGCCAAAAAAGGAAGAAGAATACTGTCAACTTGGCTCTGTTAAGAGAGGTGATTGGCTAGTGAGGGCACTAACTCCTTAATGGGATGTGACCCTGAGGACGTCACGTGGTCTCTGGCCTGTTCCATCCTGATGTTCACTCCCCGCGCTCTGCTTCCTGGCTGCCAAGCCTTCTACCCTGCCCTCCAGTGGCTTATGGACTGAAAGCTCCAAAACTATTAACCAAAGTAACCTCCTCCTGTCAGCTGGAAGTTTCTAATATTTTGTCCAGAAACAGGAAGCTGACAAACACGCCATGTGCCATGACGGTGGCCCCTTCTTCCAGCTTTGGCACCAGCAATGGTGGGTAGAGGTCTTTTCACACCACCCTGCCTGATTCTTCTGCCTCCTTCTTCCTCATTTACCCAGCTGGGTAAACCAGGCCCCTCTCTACCATAAGGGCAGCTCCCAGCAGTCTTAATCTCCCTTGCCACATAGCAAGACCCACTGACAGTGCTAAGCAGTGGGACTCGGATGTCTTGTCAGGGCCACTGCAGCAGGTCCCTGTGCCCTCAGGGTGCACAGCCACTGGGAAGCCTGTGAGATGAACCGGCAGAGCTTTGAGAGCTGTCACACAGCACACAAAGACAAAGGATATTCATACAAATCAGGCAATAATATGTGATAATCTGAAAAACTCACCAAAATCAAGGCTGTGGCCTCATGGTCAGAAGGGCCTCCTCGCACCTGCACAGCTATATTGACGTGGTCTCCAGGTAGCTCCTCCAGTACCTCAATGCCCTCAGGAGACTGTGTGACCTCGAGCAGACAGAGAAACCATGAGTCACTCAGAGCAAGTGCTTTTTTTTTTTTTTTTTTTTTTTTTTGAGACAGGGTCTTGCTTTGTAGTTCAGGCTGGCTCTGAGCTCACTGTGTAGTCCAGGCAAGCCTCGAACTCAGCAATCCGCCTGTCTCTGCCTCCCGAGTGCTGGGATTACAGGCGTGAGCCACCATGCCCTGCAGAGCAAGTGTTTTTAACTCCCTGCCTCCTGCATCTTCCTGAAGACCACTGAGGTTGAAACGCTAGCACCTCTCCCTATTTAAATACCATCAAGTGCCTTTGAAACCTTAATGTGTGAACAAACAGCACCCCCTGCTGGATGGCATGGCACTAACATCGCCACTATTTAAAGGCAGAAGAGGTTTAGTTTCAGGACCCCTGTGGCTCTTGAGCCACGGGTACAAATGTCATAACTCACCTTCAGGTAGATTTACACTTGGGACATGACTGAGTCTTTTGTTCTCAGCCGAATCAGTTACAACCCCGCTCCACAGAGAAGCTGGTTCTCAGGTCCCAGCAGGTCTCGGGTACGCTAGCGACCAAGGCAGCAGGTGGCACAGGACCGACTGACAGCACATTTAAAGGAAAAATATTTACCACCCACATCTGTCCTTCTCTGTCTCTGTCTCGGCCTCATCCAAGTGCACGTGCACGTGTCCTCCCCCTCCCCCAACATGAGTTCTTGGAGAGAAATACCTTTCTCCACGTGATGACTGCGGCGGGCACGGCCCTCACCTCACAGGACAGGGAAACCTGCGCTCCGGTGACATTGTGAACGCTCCGGGGTGGCAAGACGACCACGGGGGCTGGACGAAGAACACGGGAGAACACAGGCTTTAGGTTGGGGGTCCCAGGCTTCCTGCTTCCGACAGTGCCCTGCGCAGGGGTCTCGCAGACCCCTGTTCTGAGGGGTGCAGTGGCCATTCCCTGGAGGGGACATTTCCCCACGCGAGAGATGTCAGCGGGAGCTTTCCTCACATCTGAAAGGGTGCTTGCTGGCTTCCTGACCCAACGCCATTGTTCTGTCACCAGGAAAATGCTCCTGAGAAGCGAGGTCTGCGGCAGAGCTCTGGCCCTGCACACGCGCTCTGTGTACAGTTCGTCTGTGCACAGCGCGGCCTCCTGGGGGCGCGTGTCATGTCACTCACAGAAGAGACATCAAACATGGGTTTTTCTGCTTCTGATGGCTGAGTGTTTTCAGAGAGAACACCACACGCACTGCGCCCGGCACCTTACAGTGGCACCCTGAGCCCATCCTGGACACGGCAGTCTCTATGCAGACACCAGGCCGCGCCCTGCTCCGCCCCGAAGCAGGGCTGGGAGCCAGTGAAGGGAAAAGGAGGTTGAGCCTCGGTGACTCCGGAATGGGCAAATGCAGCTCTAGGCTGCCAGGCACTGCAGGCAGCAGAGACGGGAGCGTGGGCTCTCTGTCTGTGGGCATGAGTTGGAAACTCAGCTCGCAGCAAGGCTGTGGTGGTGCCCACCTGTAAGCCCAGCACTCTGCAAGGCTACGGCAGCAGGCAGGTTTGAGCCCAACGAGGAGGTAGGTGATTTAATGAGATTCTGTCTCAAAATAAAAAACTAAGAAGGCCTAAAGGTGTAGCTCAAGGAGAAGGCCTTGAATTCAACTTCCTAGTACTGTTACAAAATGAAAACAAATCCAGAACCCACACTCCACACTCCACTCCCTTCCCCGCTTAGCATCTGCTCAGTCTTCTCTGCTCACACCCGGCTGTGAGAGTCAAATCCAGCCTCTTTGGCCTTCAGGCCTCGTATGGCTTTCCTTCTTCACAGGAGACCCCACCTGGCTACACCAGGCCCCTCAGCCGCCCTGCAGGCCCAGCCAGGCAAACACTGCACCTTTTGGGCCTGGTGAGTCACAGCCAGCCTTGGGTCCAGGTGTATCTACTTGACCTCTCCTGTGGCACCTTGGCATCCAGGGGGCCAGGTGGAGGGCCACAAAGTACTCTCAGCTCAGGCCTCCTCCCTTGTAAAGTGGACATTGTGCGCCTCCTCCCCAGGGCTGCACAGGGCACCCAACCACAGTGAGAAAGTAATGGCTCCAGTACATGATGTGCTAGTGGGAGCTGGGGTAGGGAACAGGCAAACGGATGGCTAGGTGGAAAACACAAGACACATAAAAGAACGAACGTGTTCACTCAGGACCATCATACTGCAGGCATAGGGACTCTGAGGGCTTTGTCTGGCAGCTCGGGGCAGACTTGCTGCTCTTTCCAGGCCTGTTCTGAGAGGGGAAGGGCCCCCTTGCCCCACCAAGGCTGCGGTAAAAAATGGAGACCACAGAGGAGACAGGGCTGGGGACTGCAGGGGGCAGGGACAGCGCTGACTCACAGCCCAAGGCACAGAAGTGGAAGAAGGCAGGAAGAAGTCTGGCCCCTGAGATGGGAAACAGATCTCGTCAGGCCAGTTGTCTTAAGTCAGAGTGTCAAGCTATAGAGAGCATCCCAACTCCCCAGGACCCGGTGCCCCACTGGCTGTGGCACATCCATCCAGACTTCACTTTCACACCTTCAGAGGTGGTGAGCTCACTACCTTTAGAGCCAGATCCTTCCATCTCTGAAGGACTCTGCTGGCAGCACAGCTCATCCTCATCTGAAGGGAAACCTGTCTCTGTCTGCACCTCCTGCTGACCCTGGGGCTGCCCCCTGGAACCCGCATCACCAAGGGTGCCTCAGTTCTTCATGAAGTTGAATACAAGGATGCCCCACCACCTCAGGCTGCTTCTTCCAATGCCTGCTCAGCCTACTGCTTCAGTTGTGCCCACGGGACTGCTGTGCAAAGGACCCTGCCAGCCCATACCCAAGAGTGCATGAAAGCCCCCTAAAAACCAAGCTTGGAGAGAGTAACCAAGCTGCCACCACAAAGAACCCAGCAGCAGCCCCATCTGTGATGACAAAGAGGTTAATTTATTCACACTCCCCTCCAGCGCTTCCCAGCACTGTGATGTCGCCTCCCCCTCAGTCCAAACCAGTCCTCACTGTGGGGCTGTCAGAACCCTGTTCCGTCGGAGCCCTTGTCAGAGTCCGAAGGGACCTTCCACCACTGGGCTTCAGTTTTACTCAGGTCGCATCATAAATTTTAGATGAGATTTCATCCCTTCCTCTCAGACCTAAATGAATGAACCAGTAAATCACATTTCCTCTTCCTCACTCCGGTTGCCCTCCCTCTGCTCCTCTTTTTCAATGCCTGCAATTAAAGAGGAGTGTCTCAAAAATCCTGCCTTTGCCCCTGATATCACATCAGAAAATAGCACATCTTTTACAAAAGAGACTCTTCTTTCAAAAGATGCTTCACAATTTATTTGTAAATTTGCAAACAGGACTACGCATACTTCCTGGTATGCAGTTCTAAGGTTTTTTTATTTTTTTCTTCTGAGACAAGGTCTCACTTTGTAGTTCAAGATGGTCCTGAACCCACCATGTAGCCCAGGCAGGCCTCGAACTCACAGCAATCCTTCTGGTTCTGCTTCCCGAGTCCTGGGATTTCAGTCGTGAGCCACCATGCCCAGCATTGTGGTGTTGGTACTGAGGGAACAAACTTGGGACCTAGCACTTGCCAGGCTGATGCCAGATCCCCAGCCCTGCAGTTCTAACTTTTGACAAATGCATCCAGTCATGTAACTACCACCATAATTTTCAGACACAGAACAGTTATCTTGAGAAATGTCCTCAGGCTGCACTTTGTCATAATCACCTGCTTTTCACTTTAACATGCATGATTTTAAATTTAAAACATTTTTCTCTAAAAGGGCTCTTCATAGGCAATAGTATTCATAATAGCGATGGTAACAATGTCATGGGCTAACACAGTGCTATGTGCTAAGCCCTCTCCTGCTGATGGGCTTGGAGAAACACATTTTACCAGCAATCTTACCAGTTATCCTAGGGGGTAGACACACAGGGCTGGCAAGCCATGGATGCTGGCTTGAGGCCAGGAGCCCTGGATCTGTTTCCAGAATCCCCGCTCTCTTATCCTGGCCCTAATATTATCAACAGCTGAGTTAGGTAGAAATATTATAGGCAGTCGGATAGGGCAAGGTCCTCAAGGAAGTCAGGACAAAGGTGAAACTCACCACAACTGCGGCTGGAGACACATATGCTACAGGCCTGGCCTCAGGATAAAGTCAAGATGACTAGACCTGCACACTTCCTCCCAGGACAAACACTGGACCAAATGAAGTCTAGGTAGACATAGCCACCCTGGTGGGTGACCAGAGATCTCTGGACTCTTTATTTCCTATAAGAAGTCTTTGTTTCTTTCCATCCGTGCTTGTTACGTGACTTGTTTTCTACCATTACCTAAGTGACTATCTTAAAACCTTATATTTGATCATGGCTGTGGCCCATGAGTGGGGTCCCAAGCTATCCCCTCGGGTCCCTCCTGCCTCTCAGAAGCTATCCTATCAATAAATACCTTCCTACTCTTAACCTCTATTGTTCCTAAAACTCGTTCTTCCATTTTTAGAGAACACACCTCTGTTGGGAGACACACTGTTTCATCTCCGGTATTATTTCCTGTATCACTAACCTACTCTTCCTTATGCACTACCCCTTCCATTCTCACACCAGTCCTATGAGCGGTTGGGTTTATTCCCCATTTTAGAAATGAGGACAGCAAGACTCAACAAGATGAAGCCTGGAGGAATGGACACTCAAAGCCAGGTCCCTGGTTCTACAAACTTCCGCACAACTTTTCTAAGTGAAATATTTGCTGTCTGTATGGGCTCCATCCCAGAAAAATAGATTAGTTCCCAGGGATTGTGTCAGGGGGTCTGCATGAGAACTCCCAGGCTCAAAGACCGAGGACTCACAGCACTCAACATATGGTTAAGCTCATGGCTATAATTTATGTCAGCACAAAGCAAAGTCACCCAGGGGATAAGTTGTGTGTCAGGGGCCAGGCACAAGCTTCCATGAACTTCTCTCCCAGTAGTCACACAGGCCACAGCCACAAGCAGAGACAGTAAGTGTAAAATGCTGTCCACCTGGAGGCTGTGAGAGCTCGGTGGCCAGGGTGTTAACTGGGCGGCCACACAGGTGCCCCTCCTCCCTTCCCCTCCCCTCCCCTCTCTCTCCTGCTTCCTGGATTATAGAGAAAGTAGCAGTTTGTTCCACCACTCACCCCTGGCCTGCTGTGCTGCCTGCAGAGGAAGCTCAAAGGAAACAGGGCTGCTGATCTTGGACTGGAACTACTAGAACTATGAGCTAAATCAAAACTTTTCTCTCTGGAGTCACATCATATACTGGTACAAATTCTCAATATTGGTTGTGATTATAATGGGTGTATAAGATGTACCAATAAAACCAATCAAAAATTTTTTTCTCTCTGAGTTAATCATCGGGGTATTTTGATACAATAACAAAAAACTGACAGGCACAGACAAGAGTTGCACTCCACAATTTGGTCACAGGGAAGCCACTCACATCAGTTCTGAGAATGGTGACACCTTCCTGCAATCCGAGTTGCCAGCCTTGCCAGCAGGGAGCTTTCCTGAAGGCCTCAGGCTGGCTGTGTCAGCCCTTTCTGTAAAGGGAGGAAAGCACCCACACATCGCGCCCGAGGAAGATGTGAAGGAAGATACTCCATGAGGTGGGCAATGGGTCTTAAGACACCACTGGGACATTGTCTGTCCAGGTGTCATACTACGTGTTCAGTGACAACCACAGGAGGAGGGGTGGCATGGTGAGCCAGAGCACAGGAACTCCGTAGCACGCCCTGCCTGTGTCACGTCCCAGTACTTGGACCTGGCTCAGTTTCTTCTGTAAAGCAGGCACAGGGGCCCTCCCTTCCCCTGCCTGCTCTCTGAAGGCTGCTGTGAACAGCAGTCGCAGATCCGTACAGTCTGTGTTTGTACAGTGTCTCCCGTGGAGGGACTCCAGGACGTGGCAAGCCGGGCCACCCCACCACGCCTTGCCTGTTCATCACCCTCTCCTGGCTGATGGCCACGGTGCCCACCAAAGGGTCCTCCCTGGAGGGGCCAGAAACCATGACCCACATCCCTCACGCCACCAGCCCAGCACACAGCTTCTCACCTTACTGCTGCCAGAGCCACCACGACCTTGAGAGAAACAGGGTTTACCTTTTCACCTGCCTTTGACAAGAGCCTGTGGCCCTGGAGGGTCGATGCTCCTGCTCAGCCCTGCCTTCCAGTGTGCCAGCTTCCTCCCTCTCGCTCAAGGGCTAACTGGCAGGTAACACACAATGGTTACCAGGTGTGCAGAGTCACAACACAGGATGGACAAAGTAGTACCAAGGGAGATACAAATGCTTGGGGTTCAGGTGCCAACCACTGGCCAGCAGGGCAGCTGCTAACCGCTTCCTCCTCCTTGTCCTCCGCATCCTCCCGGGTGAGGGGAGCCAAGTGGGGCACCTGTGTTACTGCGTGGATCTGTACAGATGGAAGGGATCAATATAATTACGATAGTGTGTGGTGATCTGTCTCCCTGTCCTGCCAATTAAATGGGTTCTTAATAGCTGGAATGAAAGACCTCCACAAAAGCCTATGAGATCTCTCTAAAGTAATGGTGCCAGGCAAAGAAAGAATATCCAAAGTCATCCCACAGGACCTCATCTGAGGCACACAGCCGAAGAGTTCAATAATCAACATAGTGAGCGGCCCTGATAATTTATGTTAATAGTCACAATGCCATGTGGAACGAGAAACAGCTTAATCCTGCTCCCTGCAGCCTGCGCTTCAAATCCCCTCCCTCGGCATGAAAAGCTTTTGAGCACGAGGCTCCTTCTTTGTCCCTTTGACAAAGTGGCATTTGCTGCCTCTCCTGGTTACCTGGTAACACATACCTCGGGTTTCTAAGTGGAGCTGAAATTTCAACCAAGGTGGGTTTTCTATGACTCTGGTGTTGAGAGCTCCCTGGGGTTGCTGGGGCTCAGTGTCCTGCAGAGGGCCAGGCAAACCCTGGCTGGGGGTCCATCTGGGCTGGGAGGTGGGAGCTGGCTCAAGGAAATTCCCTTTCTCTTGTTTCTATTTTCCTTTCTATTAAACAGGAGTGGAACCTCGCTGAGGATAACTGCCAACACCAAAGGAGAGGGTGGGGGCAAAGGAACATCCCACAGCCAGAATTATTCACACACAGGTCCTCGGGCGGGATCACCGCCACTGCCAGTCAGTTAGGGGTGTGTCAGCCCAGAGCGCAGAACGAACAGGCAGCACTTAAGCCCACATCCAAAACCTTTCGCAGTGTCCCTCAGGGGCATATGGACGTGTATAAGAATTTTCTCTCCTGGGACAACCTCATCCGTACCTATGGAGGTCTTCCCTTGACATCTGAGTGCCGGGCATGGAGAAGCTGGCCGGGAGCTGAGGGGGTGATTTTTACCACTGATATCCAGGCAGAGCAGCCCGCTCTGTCATTTTCCTTCAGCCAGGGTCCCCAGGGGCATTGTTAAACTGTGCTCCTGCTGTGTCTTCTGAATTAAAGATGGCTTTAGGGTAGCTCAGAATGAGGTGCCAAGTGGCTGGAAAACAGCTCCCTGTCCACACTTTCATGCTTTACCAGGACACAAGGGCAGGGGTCACACAAGTACCTCAGGACAGAAGGTGACGGCGAAACGGTGCCGGTTCTGAGGTGGGTGACACAAATGCTGCCAGGAAGGACAGCTGAGCTTGGGAACTCTGCCGCCTGGCACTAATGAGGTCATGAAAGGGAGGTCTTGAGTATCTCTTTATTCCCGGGGCCTAAGCCTGGGGTGGGCCTCAGAGCGCATAGATCAGAGTCGAGGGGCTGTCACATTTACTTGTCATTTGGTAATTTCCAGTGAATTAGGGGTATGGGGTTTCCATCTGCCATCTGTCCTTACTCTGGTAACCATGGCAACTGCCATCTGCCTGACTTACTACTCTCAAGTCCTGTCCTGAAAGAGCACTGACAGGGTGTTGGGACCTGGGAGCTGGCCAGCCTTCATCGGACATCCTGGACGAGTTCCCTGTCCTTGCTGGGGCTGTCTCCTCTTTCATAAAAGCAGATTTGGTCCACACATCTTTGCAGTGTCTTTCTCATGGAAACAGAACACCACTCTAGGGAGGAATCATCCGACAGCATCAGCACTGTGCAGATTCCGGGACCTGGTCAGCATTTCTTACGTCTCTGCATGTGGAGTTAGTGTTACCTGTCTGCAGACAAAGAGAATTGCCTGCGAATTAAATGCTGATGAAAGCAGATTGTAGGATGGAGTGATAGGAACTACAAAGAAAAAGACAGGACTGTTTCAGTGCCACAGGGCAGAAACAAACATTCAAAGTAGAAGGGACCTCAACAAAGAATCCACAGGGGCTGAGATAGCCAGAGAGGGGGAAACAGCCTGCCTGGGGTCACTGGAGGAGTCTAGAAGTAGCCCAGAAGCACTCTGAGCCAGCTTTATTATCCTTTACTGGGAGTCCAGCTAGGAAAAGCCATGGTAACTTTCCTGTGAACACGGGGCTGGCCACTTCAGCTCCTAATGGACCACACATCATCTTTGTTTCCTGAGACAGGAGACCTCCTGCTTCATTTCCAACTGGACCACCTGGAGTACACTAGACCTGGAGTAGTGGGGCGGGGGGGTTGAGGAGAAAAATACAACACCGGATATGCTGAAGGCCCGGACCCACTCCCATCCCCGTACCTAGCTTTCTTCTTGAAGCTGAAATCATTACATTGAAGTAGACGTTTAGTCTGGAGTTAGTCTCCAGGCCCAGGACAGAATTCCTGCCCAGAAACCTGAAGCCCAGACCACAAGCTTGCCAGCTATGGACTCACTCACCCCGGACTTCCCATATCTTCCTCTAGGCAGAGTATACAGGTTGTTCTTCAGAATCTAATGGGGCAGGCTGGGGATTTAGCTCAAGTGGTACTGCCCTTAACTTGGAAGCACAAGGGCCCAAGTTCAATCCCTGATACCACCACCAAAAAAAAAAAAAAAAACAAATCTAATGGGCAGGCCACGTGCATACTGAGGTGAACAGGCCAGCAGGGCAGGGTGCTTTGTCAACAGCCCTTATGCTAATGTTTTTAAAAAATTACACAAAAAAGATGGGCAACTGTGGTGCCCAGGGATGGTTGTACAATAACGCTGAAGTTTGTTTCCAGGTTCTTAGCAATTCCCAATTTTCTATTCCTTTCCATAAAGCAGGACCACTCAAATTACATATGCCTTATACCCACAAAACCTGAGTCTGCCCCTAATAGCACCCTGATCTTTTTAGAGCTTTGTTCCCACCTGCCCTGGGTAGGAGCTCCCTCGGGACTCTGGGCTGGCCTTCACCCCACATCTGGGAGCTGTGCTCCAGCGTGGTGGCTCTGGAGTGCCCATATAGAGCTCCTGCTCCCAGGAGCCTCACCTTCCCTCCCTCTCCATGCAAGCAGGCCACCTGGCACCAGGGCGCCTGGACATTCAGACTCAAGGGGACAAACAGGCCACAACGGCACACAACTGCATCTGCAGGTACCGCGGTAAGTACCGAGGGAGAGCGGGCTAATCAGAATTCTGCCCAGTCCCAGGCTGCTCACCAACAGCCCGCAGGATATGGAGTCCCGATCCACTCTTTCTACACATTCAGCAAAACGAGAAACACTGATCCGAAGGGGTAAACTGAGGCCCGGGGGCACCATCGCTCCCCACCCTAGAGGACTGGGTCTGTCTTTCTCTGCCCGCCAAAGTCCTGCGGGGCCCAAACATGACTCACCGAACTGGCAGGGGCCATCGCGGGCTTTGTGCAGGTGGCCCGGGTGCGCTCGGGGCGCGTGCCAGGCGCGCAGACGCAGCGCGCAGATGCTGGGGTAGGTTCGGCCATCGGAGCCGCAGACGGCGCCGCGCTGCGCACACACGCAGAGCCCGGTGCCCTCGGGCGCCGCCCCCGCGGCCCGGCTCGCGCACACCAGTCCCGGGCCGCAGCGCGCGCCAGCCGGGCCCCCGCAGTTCGCGCCCTCGGCACCCAGGCAGCGAGTGCAGCAACCGCACTCGTCGCGCGCCGCGATCCCGGGCGCGGGGCAGGGCGCGGGCGCGGGGCAGAGCTCGAGCAGGCACGGGCCGCACTCTGGGCGCCAGCCGCCTGCGCCGCGGGGCCCGAGGCCGGGGACCAGCGGCGGCAGCAGCAGAAGCAGCAGCGGGAGGAGAGGCGACAAGCACGGCATGACCTGCTCCGAGACGGCCGAGGCGCTTGTGCTTCGCGCGGCGCTCCGAGAGCGGCGCCGCCACCGCGCCCGCCCCGTGGCCGCTGATTGGCCGGGCCCGCACCGCGGGGCGCCCGCCGGCTGCAGCTGCCGGGACCTTCCCTGCTCGCGGGCGCCGGTCTGACCGCCTCCACGCTGGGTTTCCGTCTCCAGGCCAGCCCTCCTCCATCTGACTGGGCTCTTGGGGAGACTGAGACCCAGTCCGGGCGGGAACTTGTCTGAGACCGCTAGGGTAGTTTGCGTTGGATGTCTGGTCTCCAAATCCAAGACTGTCTCCAAACGTTGTTTATGCTTCTTAATCGTCCCAGAAGGATGCTTTATTTTATTTTGTATTGTTTATTTTACAAAGAGAATGGATAGCTTAAAACGTCAGATTTTACAAACAGGCAAATGATGAAAAGAATGTTTCCCTTCCTCTCTGTGTCCCAGTCCCGCCACCTGGCTAACAAGCCACTCTCGTTGTCAGGGTTCTGGGCCTTCGTCGGGAACTACCTAGGCCTGTCAGATTATGAATGAGCATGTGGTCCTTGGCCCACTGCAGACGCGTTCCCGTGGAGCCACAGAGCTAGGTGCTGCTCTGAGCTTGAGTTACAACGTTCACATACGTGGTTTCCTCACTGATCATCCCTGAAATGAGGTCACTTGTAGGACGGTGGAAGCACAGCCTCACTGGCGGTGTGTTAAGTCTTAATAAGGCGTGAAGTCTTGGTGTGTGTTGTGGTCAACAGTGACGATATGACAAGGTGATGTTTGGGAGTTCACGTGAAGTGACCTGGAACATCTTGCCTTTGCTTGGTGTTCAGGTGTGCAAAATTGGAGTTATTTCATTAACCAGTTGTGTTCTACCCTTTTGCTGTTACGAGTAATGCTCTGATGAGAGCCTGGTGCACAAGTGGCCATGTACCTGGGGCCTAGTGGACAAAGGGTGTTAGAAAGATGCAGATTCTGGTGGTCAGTTAATCCTGCATCACGCATCCCATCCCTGCACTGAGGGAGTCCTGATACCTAGAATCTGATGTATGGCCAGGTGATAACTTTGGGCGGGAGAGGAGCCGGCTGACCAGGGAGACTTTTCCTGTTTCCTTTTCCTCTGTCACTGGACTGGGCGCTAGGAGAGCCCTCCAAAGAGGAGATGGGAACCACAGCTCGCCTCCCCCCTCCAGGAAGTTAAGTTCATACATAGACTTTCATCACAGAAAAACATTTTTCAGTGAGAGGCATAGACAGACTCATTAAGCAGAATCAGAGAAGTAAGGGAGGCACCTCAGAGTCTGGGGTTTAGGATGCATGTTTCTATGGTCTTGGGGTGTCATCAGGTTGGATGATTTAGGATGCACGTTCGTAGTGCATATCAGGCTTCCCTTTAGTGGGCTGCTTAGAATGCAAAACATTTGTATGTGTTTGAAGTTTAGAGCTGTGGTACCAAATTAACTGTGCTGTTTCCTCTGAGGTGGAAGTCTGGAATTTGTGAGTCTATAGCACATGAAGACAAGCAGATTTAAAGTTCCAATTTACAAGAGAAAGGCATAGATCAGTTTATAGAATTTACTGTATCTAACATTCTTAGGAATTAGGAGTGACTAGCTTGGAAGAAAGAAAACAGGCTTGGAGTAAAAAAATGGAATTGTAACCTTGGGTAACTTTGTGTCCTGAAGCTGTAGTTTTCTTCCAAGTAGTTTTTTTTTTTTTTTTGAGACAGGGTCTTGCTTTGTAGTTCAGGCTGGCCCTGAGCTCACTATGTAGCCCAGGCAAGCCTGGAATTCAGCAATCCTCCAGCTTCTGCCTCCCCGAATGTTGGGATTACAGGCGTGAGCCACCACGCCCAGCATTGTGGGGTGTGGTACTGATTGCTGGTGGGCGTGAGTCACCATGCCCAATATCATATCATTGTATGTGGTTACCGGGATCGAACCAGGGACCTTGTGCTTGCTAGGCAGGTGGCGGAGCCACTGAGCTAAATCTCCGGCCTCCAAGTACAGTTTTAAAATTACACTTTTTCTGGTCTCCTCTCTACCTATTTTTTATTTCTTCTTCCTTTCCCTTCATTTGCCCTGTGCTATTTTATTCCCTCTTCGCTGATCTCCTGGAGATGGAGAAAGCCCCCGGTGCCTGGGAAGACTACTTGCAGTACTCTTCAGTGGTGTTGTTTGCTTTCCCAGCCCTTTCCCAGTTTGCATTCTTTTAAGGGGTGTCATTACCCCCAGAAAGAGCCCTTCCATGTGGTGGTCGGAGCAGAGCCAGCTGGCCAGCCCACTGTAGCCAGGAGCAGGGGTTGCAGGGCACCATGTGCTACAGGAAGGAAGGACTAATGGTAAGGAATAATCAGAGCAGTGTTGCTAAATGAGTCTGGCAGCCTTAGCGCTTCAGGGCCTGCTGCCTAGCAGGAGGCTTCTGTCTTCACCAGGAACAGCCCGTTAGCATGTACACATCCCTCAACCCTCTGTGCCTCCATCTATAAATCTCTTCAAGAAAATGATCACCTTGTGTGAACATTTCATCCTAGTGTTGGTCACTAGAGGATAAACTGGCAAACACCTTAAATGCCACTAGTAGTCATTCTTAAATAAATCATGGTCTATATAACAAAAGAGAATTATGTAA
>PVIC010011892.1:0-40628 GCA_004025085.1 Thryonomys swinderianus
GAGGCTGGATTGCACTTTCCTGTCTGATGCTGCTGCAGTATCAGTGCTATTGATACACCTAAGGACAGAAAGGAGTAGGCTGTCAAAAAACTCAGAACCTGGTGAACAAACATAAAGAATCAAGGAGCTCCTCACTAGCCTTGTCCAACTGCCCAGCCAGGAAACAGTGAATGTTGAGTGTGATCAGCAGATATCTCTTTGAGATCACTTATGTCATCTTGATACCATTAGACATTAAAACTCAATCTTCTTCCCCAGCTACATAGTGAGGTCAAGGCTAGCCTGGACTACATGGAGAGCCCCGATCTCAAAATTGAAAAAGAACCTTCAAATACACAAATGAAGTACTCACTTTCTTGGCTCAAATGTCAAAGCCATCAACCGTGATCTTGATTATCGTCAGGTTTGCTACAAAGCCTAACTGAGACACAGCATCTTTAAAGCCTCCTGCAATGTCCATCTGCTATAAAATGGATAAAGTGGTGTCACAGAATAGGGTGTCACTGAGTTGCTAAGTTGCTCAAACTTGCAATCCTTCTACCTCAGTCTCCCAGAGTGCTGGGAGTACAGGCATGGCCACCACACCCAGTAGCTAGATTGTGTGTTCATCCTCATTTCAGAAAGAGAAATTGAGGCAGAGAGAGCTGAAAGGAGTCACACAATGAGTGTGGATCAGAATCAGAATGCCACAGGAAACGAAAACAGAAACACCTTCAGGAGCCACTGCGGATTGAGACGAGGTACAACAAAGATGGGACCGTGCACATCAGGGACTCGATAAATAAAGCTGCTTTCTTTACACCCAACACTATGGTTTGAGCTTTAGAGTTTCACCTCCACAACAGCAGTTTATTGAGAACTGAGGTTCAGTTCTCCGGTGGTCAGACCTAAGAAAGGGGGAGATGTGATGGAGTCATAATGATGATCCAGTTGGCCCTCGGCACGTGCACGCTCCATATTCTTAGACTCAAACAACCACGGACTGAAAAACTTGAAAATATTTTGTGTCTGTACTGAAAATATACTGAATGTTTTTTATCATCATTCTCAGAAAAATGCAGCGTAACAGTTACTTACACAGCATTTACATCGTATGAGGTATGATGGGTAACCCAGATATACGAAAGGGTGTGGTTAGGTTGTATTTGATAATGTGTCATTTTATACCAGACACTCGAGCATCTGCAGGTCTTGGTATCCACGGGGGTCTTGAAACCATCTTCCTTGGATACAGAGGCACAATTATAATAATAACAGCAATTAAGTTTAGTTTCATAAGCAGCTGAGTTGCCCAAGCTGGGCTCAGACTTGCAATCCTCCTGCTTCAGCCTCGATTGCTTGCTAGCTGTCAGGTTTTATAGTAAGGACTTGCAGTTGTTCACTTACTCCCCAGAACACTGTCAGATCTGGACCTTGAATGCTCTTTTATTGATGAAAATCACAAAATCTTTGCCAGATTCAGTACAGTGCCCAAGGGCATGAGCTATAAAGTGGCTGAATGGGTTGGAACAGACAGTCAGACCTAGAGCACTTTACCATGAACAGATGGCTAGTGCCCTTTGTGTAGTTCTCAGAGTGAACTCTGCTCTGGACATACAATGTGTACTACCTCAGCCCTTCCCATGCACACGCCACAACCGTCCCAGAACAAACGAGACTTGGAAAACACCAAACATTCTGATGTCCAATCCTTCCGTGGTGCAAATCCATAGCATTTCCCAGTTTCGAACAAAAATAGGTCAAGGTTGCACTGGAACTTGCCCCAATGTCTGATGATCTAATATGTTCGTTTACTTTCATCCCCATAGGAGACATCCTCAGGACTGAGTGATCTAAGGAGGAGAGAAAATGGAAACTCTTTCTCTGCTATTTGAAAGTCTCATATGAAAGGGAGGCTGGGCCAGGAAGGCTGCCAGTGTACTCAGACAGGGAAGATGCTCTAAGTCTGGTCCCTGCCTCACCTAGGTGACTGCAAGACGAAGGGCCAGAGGGATCCACTAAGCCTGTTGAGGAGATGCGCTGGGCCTGGAGGAAAAATCTCAGGGCTGAAAGCAGAGCGGACACTTCTCAACCTCACAGTAAGCAGCACTGCCCCTGGCTCCTCTCGGGCCTCCGAGGAGCAACCCTGGAGGAAAGAGCAGGCAGGGAAACAGCACACAGCCCGCCCTTGGTGGGAAATGCAAGACCAAACAGTGCACAAAAAGTGGAAAGGGAGGGCCAGAGGGTTAGCTCAGTGGTTCTGGCGCCTGCCTCCCAAGCACAAGGTCCTGAGTTCGATCCCCGGTTACCACATATAATGCTGGGCGTGGAGACACGCCCACCAACAATCAACACCGCATACCACAATGCCGGACGTGGTGGCTCACGCCTGTAATCCCAGCACTCGGGAGGCAGAGACAGGAGGATTGCTGAGTTCGCGGCGGCTTGCCTGGGCACCATAGTGATCTCAGGGCCAGACTGAACTACAAAGTGAGACCCTGTCTCAAAAGCAAAAAAAAAAAAAAAAAAAGGAAAGGGAACACAATTTGTGGCATCCAGGCAACAACAAAGGAACATAAACTCCCAAAAATTAACCTAATTCCAACAAAACCTTTTCTACCCATTATGCTTTTGTTTCTTAAATGCCAGCACCTGGCGAATATTTCTGACAAGTATAAAAAGTATAAAAAAGAAAATACCAATACAATGCCCAGATAAATATAGTCAGCATTGAAAAATATTAATGAAGGTAAAAATGAACATAGTGGAAAAAATTCCCACAACTCACACACAAAATAAAAAGCACAGCAGAATCTTGCTTCCCATCATCCCCATCTACTTTATTTGTTCCTTTAGGCAACAACTCCTATTAGTCCTTCATGTTTCCTACCACAAAAAAATGAATACATCACCATGCAACATCTCGGCTCTTTTATCCTTAACATGAAAGACCGGGTCTTTAGCTGGCTCCCTGCACTGGGCCACATTACCTGGGAGACGTCTTTATTTCTGCACATGGAGTCCCACCTCACCCCCTTACTATGGCACACATGGCTCAGTTCTCAGATGCACCTTCATTTATCTTCCCAGTCAGCTGCTTGTCCATTACTTAAGTGGCTCCCAGAGGTTTTTTTGTTTGTTTGTTTGTTTTGAGACAGGGTCTCGCTTTGTAGTTCAGGCTGGCCCTGAACTCACTATGTAGCCCAGGCAAGCCTCGAACTCAGCAACCCTCCTGCTTCTGCCTCCCAAGTGCTGGGATTACAGGCGTGGGCCACCACACCCAGCATTGTATGTGGTTACTGGGATCAAACTCAGGACCTTGCCCTTGCAAGGCAGGTGCTGGAACCACTGAGCTAACCCTCTGGCCCACAGAGTTTTGTAACTATACACAGGGCAGCAGCCAGTCTTCCTCTCCTTGTATCTTCCAGGCACTTCCAGAAGGATAACTATCAAGTAGCAGAACTACTAAGTCAACAAATCTGAACATTTAAAACTTTAATAGGACAAAATCCTCCTCACACAACATCTTCTGACTGTTTTAAATGATAGAATGCTGAGTAAAAAATAAAAATCAACCAAGTAATAAGACTTCCCAGCAGTTTTCAACCTCATTAGCTATGTATTATGAGCCCAAGGGGATTTTTAAAGGGAAGCAAGTATGTACTACTTCGTTAATAACTGCAATGTTCTCAAAGCATACTTGCATAATTTGTCCCCATCATGGACTATTATTCTGTTTCTTCAGGTTAAAAAGTGAAAATCTGCTATCTTATGAGCAGAAGTCTCTGAATGGTTCTTAATAAATTTTTTCAGGAAAAATCAAGTCAGCACCTCTCTTCCTTGCACTACTAATATTAAAATGATCACACAGACAAGTTGTGCCCGCTTGCCTATAATAAAAGAAACTTTCATCCCTTCTTCTCTTACTTTCCTATATGGTTTAAAAGAATAAAATTTTCCATCTACCAAAATAATTTCTAGATGAACTCAGACAGTGTAAAAAATGAAAACATGAGAAAATAGAGTGATTATTTTGATTTTAGGGTAAGAAGAGACTATACAAACAAAGAAAGTGACCATAATGTATGTATAAAATATACCAATAGGGGCCGGGGATTTAGCTCAGTGGTTCCAGTGCCTGCCTCGCAAGGGCAAGGTCCTGAGTTCCATCCCCAGTAACCACATACAGTGCTGGGCGTGGTGACTCACGCCCACCAGCAATCAATACCACATACCACAGTGCCGGGCGTGGTGGCTCATGCCTGTAATCCCAGCACTCAGGAGGCAGAGGCAGGAGGACTGCTGAGTTTGAGGCTTGCCTGGGCTACATAGTGAGCTCAGGGCCAGGCCGAACGACATAACTAGATACTGTGTCAAAAAAAAAAAAAGTACCAATAAAATCAGTTTTTAAAAATACATAAAGAGCCAGGCGTGGTGGCTCATGCCTGTAATCCCAGCACTTGGGAGGCAGAGACAGTAGGATTGCTGAGTTCAAGGCTTGCCTGGGTTACATAGTGAGCTCAGGGCCAGCCTGAAATGCAAAGCGAGACCCTGTCTCAAAAAAAAAAAATACATAAAGAATCTATAACATACAAACTTCACTACATAAAATTTAAATCTTGTTTTTATGTTATCACTAAATATAACTAGTCAAAGGCAAGGGCTACCCTAGGAAAAATATTTGCAATATATATGTCAAATGGCTATGACCTTTAGTAAATAAAGAGTTCTTATAAGCAAATATGATACATAAAGAAAAATATGAAAGCTTCAATATAGAAAAAAGAATAAAATAGAAGAAAGGTGTTCAAGGTTTTTAGCAACCAGAGAAATACAAAGGAAGCACTGAGATGTCATTTTTCATTTATGAAATGTACACTTCCTTTAGGGATAGAAGGAAGTAAAGAGACCCTCTGTTTAATCTCTGACAGAATTATAAGGAAAAATCATCCTTCTGCTGGGCTCTTACAAAAGTTTTTATTGACTTTTTATCATACATAATTTGCCCAGAGAAAATATCTTTGATATTCTCAATGACTGATGTAAAAGAATATTCAATCCAGAGACAGATGCAGCACCAAAAACATTTTTTAAAAACATGAAAAAGAAATGATTTGCCAAGTAAAATGGTATCTTATCTACTACCCATGACTTCCTTTCCCCCACAGAATAAAATCAAAATAAGCTCATCCACAATCCATGGCTACTTCTTTGTCTTCACCTGACTTTGTTTTTTTGGGCGGGGGGAGGCAAGGGTTTGCTGTGCAGTTCAGGCTGGCCTTGAACTCACTGTATAGCTAAGGCCAGCCATAAATTCCTATCAGTCCTCCTGCCTCAGCCTCCTGAATGCTGCATTATAGGCATGTGCCACCATTCCTGGCTTCTCCCACCTTTCTTCCTCCTCCTCATGTCCCACTCTAGCCACACTGATCTTTGTTATAGTCCTTAAACCTAATAATTTTGTCTCCACTTTAGGATCTGTACACTGCTATCCATTCCACCGGGAATGCTCTGCCCTGTCACATGACTGACTTCTTGTCACCTCATCAGGGAGGCCTCTTGGGGTAACTAATCTTAATTGGCTTCCCTCCCCCAATTCATATCCCATTTATGTTCAGCATCATCATATTTTTGTAACAATTAGGCATGTATTCTCTACATGTATACAAATAAATGATGGTACTGAGGTTTCGGATCCAGACAGATGCTAAATGTTCACAGAGGCTAGGTCCACATGGGAGGATCTGGAGACGCTTCCTCTTCCCTCTGTTTCCTCATACTTGGCTGGAAGGCATATGTGAACAGTCAGCAATACGCCAAGCTCAGACAGTATCCCAGGTACCCAAAGCACCATGTATATGCATCCTCTGAGACAGTAAGAGGAGGTCAAGCAAAAATATCCCCCGCCAGATGCCTTTGGCTAGAGGGCTGATCGCAGGATCCCATGCATATTTTGTGGTTTAAAACTAAGTAAAAGTATCTTCTAATTTGGAATACTCCACTAATGACCTTTTTTCTGATCTCTTAAAGCCACTTTTTCCTGTCTGTTTCCTTTCTGTCTCCTCCTTGACCAAAGCCAGAGTCTAAGATAACACCCTCAAGAGTGAAGAAAAGGCTCCAATATGCGCCCTTAGTGACACTGGTAATCCTTCAGTGGATGAGGCAAAGATGCTGCTTTTCATTGGCCTGCCCATGAGATGTCATAAAAAATTACAACATTTCTAGCCCAGATATGCAGTATTTTATGACAAGGTGGTGAAACCATCAAGACCAAGAGTGCAGGGACAGCACAATGAGTCTTCCACCACCACACACTTAGCTGAGCTCCACTCCAGCCCTGAAAGACTAGGTGAGAGCCGGTAAGGATGAGCCGAGGAGGGCCAACAGTAGGAAGCACCAGTTAACGCAGAGATCAACACCACGGTCAGAGAAGCTAGGGCCAAAATAAGTGCAAGTACAAGTAAAATGTTTAAAACTAGGATGCCCAGTGTTAGTTATAATGAAGAAACACCAGTTTTTCATTCCTTACTGGTGATGCGATGATCCTGCTACAGGACAAGGTGGTGACAGTCTATGATGACAAATGCTTTCAAGTTTCCAGGCCATTTGCACTTAGTATGGTTGTAAGAGTTCCCCTCCCAAAAGTTTGTATCATCGAAGGCCTCGCTGCAGAGGGGCTGCGGGGAAGGGACAGGATCACAAGGGCTGTAACTTCATCAGCGGATCCATCAGTTGGCGAGCTCATATTTGACGGCACATTGGGGAGGGGAAGGAAACAAGAGGCACGGCCCAGTTGAAGGGACTGCTTGACCATACTGACTGCGTCTGGTTCCCAAGCCCTTCTTCTCTCTCTCTGTTTTTTCCTGTTTGTTTCTGCTAAAAAGGTGCGGAGCTCTTTTCCCTTCTGCCATGAGCTTTCTTCCCTGCCACAGGCCTAAAAGCAGTGGAACCAGCAGACCACGGACTAAAACCTTTGAAACCTTTCCTCCCTTAAATTCTTTTTCCCGGTATTTTAGCATAGTGACAGAAAGCTAGTATAAAACTGAAATTTCACTTCTAAGAATTTAGTATAAAAGGGGAAATTATTTATGCCTTTGGGCCATACTTTCTGTCAATGAGATTTCTGCAGCCGTGCTTTTTAAAAAGGGAGTTGGTTAAACAGTGATGGTTGATTAAACAAAATATGAATATTTGTGATAGAATGCAGTCATTTAAGATGATGCTATAGAAGAATACATGAAATAGAAATATATTTTCACATAGTCAGTTTAAAAAGCAAAAATTATGTCCTGGTCTCACTTTCATAAGAAAAATAAGACACACATGGAAAAGAATGCAAAGATATATGTGGAAATGTAAAAGGTTTTTCCACTAGCAGTTGACTTGAGTTGTGATATGCTCAAAGTGCTAAACTGTTTAAGTGCATGCTGTTAATAATAACTGTTAAAGGCACCGGGGCTCACAAGGGCCAGGCACAGTCCTGAATTCTCTTCACAAATTAACTCATCAAGTCTCATCACAATCCATCGAAGGAGGTTCTATGATCCCCATTACAGACGAGGACATTGAGGCAGAGAGGTTAGGTAACTTGCCTGAAGATTACTAAGATTGAAAATTGGCAATCTGGCTTCCGAGTTTGACCACAACTACTTATTTCTCCTTATTCACGAGGAATCAGGAAGGATGGTGTACTGACTTCTCTCATTTCCATTGTGTTTCTCCAGGCTTGTTCTTAGAGAGCTATTAGTTGCCACCAGGGACCACAGTGACATTTTTTAGAAGTAAAGATCACACAGCTTTTTACCCAGTAATAGAAGTGCCCAGTATCAGCTGTTAGTCCTTTAATTTCAGGATGACAGACTCACCCAACTGGCCATGACTGACTGCTTTGAGATTTACTTTTCTTGCTCTCCAGAGTCCAGCTCACTTATAAGTGGATCAAAAGCGGCAGGGGAACTCTATTTACCGATGTGTTGTCCTCGTCAACACGGTCACAATGGCTTTCACAGTGGCCATGGTGACATTCAGGAGAAGGGTACCAACTTCACAAATGGGGGTGCCTGGGTCATCTACCCTGGGTAGGGCACTCACTTCTTCGCCCATATCTCTATAGCACTTGGGCCTCACTAGCCATCTTACTGTTCCCAGGAAGTTGGACTTTCTGTCCTCCCCACTGCCCTCTCCTGGTCAGCTTGCTTCCCAAGTGTGCCATCAATGCCACCCTGGCTCCAAGCCAGCAGTACAGAGCTACTAGGTCCTGTCTCATTGTGGGAACCTTCTCATACAGCAGAGACAACTTCACCTCCAAGAGGGAAGCACTGGCCATGCAGTGAGCTACACTCCTATTCTCCTTCCTCTCATTAAGGCCTAATGCCCATTGGGCATATCGTCCTCAATTTTTTCCAGCCTTTTTCCATGTTCCAGATTCGACTGTGAGTGAGCAGTAATTTTCCAGTGAAGGTCTCCTACAGACTTTGTACATGTTGATATTTGGTGGAAAGTCCTTATAAAAAGTTCTACCATGGGGATTAAAAAGAAAGGAACTCTCTGTTTCTATCTGTCCCCCATCCTTTCCTTGAATTCCCTCCGTACCTGAGGGGAAGAGTTGTTAATCTGATTGATCACATTGGAGAATTCTCTTCCACACAAAGGAGATTGGTCCCTGCTTCAAAAGGATAAGCCCGTGAGCACCTCTTGCTGCATCTTCTCTTCCACCTGTGTCCTAGGAGCAGCAAACTAATTCAGGGCCTCTCTCACACTGACCTTTGTCTTCCCACACAGCAGCAATTATCAGGCTCAGGATTCGATTTGGGGTGGTCCTACCAAAGCCCAGGCAACCATGGGGAAGGCATGCTTTGTCTGGCTCAAAATAAAGGGAGACTTTGCTTTCCTCCACTATGAATCTCCAAATACCTATCTCAGTTATTCCTGCAGTTTAGGGCAAGATTCAAGACCTCTGTTTAGTAAGGCCACATAAATGCCTACCTGGATCCCCTTACTTTTACCATCTCATGACCAGCCTCATCCGGTTGTTAACAGGATGAGCCAATTTGAGGCCTTTATACCTTGACCTTCACTCTCCCCATAGTGTGCAACCTTAGAAGACCATTAAGTTCACCCAAGATTAGAAAGCTCTCCCTCCATAGATTGGGATCTTATTGCCCTGGCAGTGGAAGCGCCAGTGCTACCAGGTAATTTCAGTGTCAGCTAAGGTGAAAAGTCCCTTCTGGGTGTGTGGCAACCTGCTGGTTCAAACTGAGAACACTTCCTGTTGCTTACGTGTGTTTGAGCTCCATCTTCATCAGGCTGAAATAAGCTATTTGGTAAAATTTACTAGAAAACTCCATACTGGGCCAGTTACTTTTCTGTTTTTGTGGGTAAATCCTGGCTTTTCTGTTTTGTTGTGCGTGTTGCATTTTCAGAGCTTAGGGTCAAACTGAGATCCTCATGCGATGGACAAGCTGTATCATGAGACACACCCCTGCCCCGAGTCCTGGATTTCTTCACTCTTCAGAGTCTGAGAAGAGCTTGGCCTGTGCTTGAGCTGGAACTCTAAAGGCTCCTTCTCTGTTGCAGGATTTCTCATTCTCACCGGCTATGTCAGATTGCTCTTTTCTTCCAAGGTGGCCTGATATCTTCGCCTTAGCTTAGATAACACTATCTTATCCAGGTCAGGGGTGCTAAAGCTGTCGGAGGGACAAGGTATGTGGGCTGGATCTAGAACCACAGAAGACACTACAAACACAGGTCAACCAAAATCTGGATTTCAACTAAGGTAAACAAATATTATGTTTCAAAACTTTGTTCAAACGTCTCGATGCTATGCTAAATCCCAAACTTCAGACAACATTCAAGAAAAAGTTCTTATTGCAGAAGGGATGTCTTCTGTGTAAACTTCATGAAAAACACCTGGTAGAAGGTAAGAGAGATAGACAAATAGGGCCCCAGAAGGTCCTCAGCCAGTTTTGAATCACAGATAATTGATAATGCAGACACTCAAGGGACTCTCTAATGGTCTCTGGTAGTGGCCAGTGGCACTATGAGATAAAGAGGGGGAATCAGCTCTATCAAAGACTAAGGTCCACGAGTGCCTTTGGACAGCCTCAGCCTCCGGAGTAGTACACAAACAAAATGAGAAGGGGCATCTCTCCTTTTGTTCTGGTGTTTGCTATGATTTTACTGATACTTGATTATTTTAGGCAAATTCCTAATCAGGGTGAAGACTGAAGAACCATCGCTGATACCTGATAAAGATCTAATGCAACAAAAAGTTTTTAGAGTAGTGCAAGAACGGGAACTCAAAAACATGACAGATGGTAGGCTCCCTCCCACACACTACTTGTTTCTACTTGTCATTTGTTTTCAGTTCTGATTGTTTTTCTTGAAGGGATTATTTTGGGCAGGGTTAGTGATATTTGTTTTTTTCTTTTTTTTTTTTCACATGTGAAAGCCAACAAACTTGCAAAAGAAAAATGCTACCCAAAAAATAAACGAATTGTATTAAGTGATGCCAGGTAGTCACGAGGAAGACATCATCTTTAGATCACCTCCAGCCGTGTGCTCATTTCAGGAGATCTAGCTCCCTCAGGAGTAATTGACTAGTGCTAGTGGCAAGTCCAGGAGCTCCACGCCCTGCATCTGACCTCTGGAACCACTCTGCTTCAGAAAGTTAAGTGCCTAAGGTAAGACCTATATATTGGGCATTTCACTTTTTAAGGTATGAAGTACAGTCGGTACCTAGTTAAAGGTCTAAGTAGAATCCTCCCTCCACTGCCTCTCTCTTTCCATCCTTTCTATTAACAGTCAGTATTATTCAACCTCTATCCTCTAGTTGCAGGAACTGGCAAACTTGTCCTATAAAAATTTACAAAGTAAATGCTTCAGGATTTACAGTCTCTGTCTCAGATAACTCAGTAGATGATTCAACTTGTTCTGCCAACTTCTGTAACATAAAATCCAACACAATGTGTAGATGATGGGCGTGGCCCCAGGCAGCGGCTGCAGACTGACTACAGAGCCTTAAGGACTAACTGCCACGCAGTAGCTCTGCCACCTCACAGGCTCTGGAAGGCTGCGGTGTGACCACCTGGGTGCGTCTGTGTGGGAGGTGTGGGGAGGCTGGGCGTGCGCACACAGATAAGCCACAGGAGAAGAGACATGAGAGACAGTTAAGCTTTACAGAGCCCACGTGATACTGCAAGCTTCCTGCACCAGTTCATGGGGCAAAGAAGACACCTCCCTGGAGTCTCCGCTGCTCCCTGTTTGTCACAGCTGACAGGAGGAGGGCTGAGCTCAAGCCCCGGCTCCTCTCATGGTCCCCAGCAATGGCCAGGTCCTGGGCGCGTCAGTGCCTCAACTGCCAACGGGGCTGTCAAAAGAGATGCAGGGAAACCTCACTGCCCTTCTCTCAGCGCTGAGGAGGAATGAAAGGGGATTTAAAGATGTCATCAGAATGGGGAACCTCTCCACGCAAATGGTGACACACCCACCGGCGGATGTGTGCTCATTTGTCAACCCACTTAACGCAGACTGATTCAGAAACAGGCGCAGTCTCCTCTCAGCAGACTGGCTGGATCGGAACAAGCCTTTAAGCCCATGGAGGAAAGGTAAGGACGAAAGAAGGAAGGGAATGGATCACACAATTCCTGAAACCTTGATGATAGCAGGCCTTTTTTTTTCTTTTTGTAAAGGATGGATTTCCAAAAACTAACTTATCTATAACAGAACAGTCAAAAGTGTCACACCCAACCTGAAAGAGACCTTCACGAGCAAACAGACTGTTCTCTAAGAACATCAGACTATTCTGAGTACACGGGACAGATGCCATAGTGGAGCACACAATCATTCAGGCACTGAGAAGTCCAGTGACTGTCGGCTCAACTGCATTGATGGTCCTTGAACCCTCAGTCATAAACACTCCTTATGATCACAGCTGCTTCCCCAAGTCTACAGAAGCTTAACTTCTCTCTCAGCTAGTTCCCTCTCTCTCTCTCTCTCTCTCTCTTCCTCTTTGTTCTCTGCATCTTAAGATCTCTAACTTAATTACATTTGAAAAAGACCCTTCTTCCAAATAAGATCTTATTCACATGAGCCGCGAACCTGATACGGAAAAAACTTTACACCTAACACAAACCTGCCTTCCTGACACAGCCGTCGCCCCAGCAGCCACACCTCTGATGGAACTGAAGGCCATATGCATGGTTAGATCATCCACCATAGAAAGCTTGTGAGAAATGAGAGTCATACACACAGATGATGAAATGCCACCCTGACTAGCATTCAACAGAGACTGTAAATCTGAAAAAGAAAATGCATCTGCTATTAGGCTGATAATACAGCAGCTCTCAATGACAGTAAAGCACTGGTTTTAACCATACATGTTCTTTATTCCTAGAGGGAAAAGGAAGTGAGGGAAAAAGAAGAGAGACGCACACACCTGGAATTGTCAGATGTTACTTGACATGAATTTCACAGCACCACGAGGAGGCTGCCTTGTCCCCCTTTCCGAGACAAAACAAACAAAACTAAGGCTTAGTTGGGTTGAACTCTTGGGCCACAGAGGAAGGTGTATTTATACTAGATCACAGCAGCCAAACACACCTTTAACAATGCTGAGCCTTTGTCAAGCTGGCTGCCTCACTCTGGGGGCCTTTTAGAGTTAACTGAGTGTCGGCCAATATGTCACCAATCTCCCTCTCACCATAGCCTGGAGAAGCTCTAGACTTCTCTGCTACTCTGGCTGTCTAGGCTCTGTGCAGAAGGCAGAGTTCAGACAGAAGGCAGGGAGGAGTTGCTGTCTGCTCCACTTCTACTTCTTTCACATTCTTGAGATCTCAATTCAAAAGCAACCACCTTGATCTTCCCCACCTGAAGTTACTGCCCTGCTCCATACAGAGGCTTTTCTATCACACTAATGTTGATTTTCTTTGTACATGCTTATCACGGTCTGAAATTATCTAGTTTATACCTTTACTGCTTTTTATCCATCTTCCCTGTGTAGGAGTTTGAAACTCTGATTGTCCTTAAGGCCTACAGTAGTCTGGTGCATGGCCTCCACTGAAAAGAATAAATGAATGCACACAAACACCCATCAGTGGGTTCTGTTTTGAGCACAGACGAGCCGTCAGAGATCTTCTCCTGAGGTTAGAGACCAGGGCCCCACAGACATCCCAGCACACGTCACATCCTGGAAAACATTCAGTCAAGTGGGTTTTCTCTTCTCTCTGGCCTCACATAGAAAGAGCCAACCAGGACAGACTGGATTCATATTGCCTCTGCCCAGTGGAGGCCTCAGCAGCCATGCTGAGAATCACTACAAAATGAGCCTAGTGCAGCCCATAAATTCTGAAAATCCCTGAATCTAGTTAATAGAGCAATTTTTAGCAAGTCAGGTACTTTAGAGGTAGCCACAGAGCAATTTAGGAGAGAAACTGCTCTCTCCTAAATTGTAAAGCATCTCTGCAGCAGCTTCCTCCTGCTGCCCAGGAGACAGCCATTAGCTCACCGACGAAATATGTTGTCAGTACTGACAACACGCAGGCAAGGAACGAAGCAAAAGTCAGGAGCCAGCAGCTCCGAGTCTCTCCTTTCCAATCACTAACCTAAGGGGCCTCTGCTCTTTCTTTGGAGGAGACAGAAGAAAGGCTAAAGCAGAACAATCTTTAAGTGTACTTCCTAAGAAGAGGCAGCTGTACACTGCCAGCTGGGAGGGAGCAGGTGGAGCAGAAATGGTTCTTTTGTTTGGTGGATGCACTGCAGTCACCTTTGCCACTGCCTTTCAGAAGCTCTCCTGCTGCCGTGGGTGTGTGCGCACACACATAGGCACAGGTGCGCGCACACACACACACACACACACACACATCTTCCCTCCATTTGATTCGAGGATTCTACAGCAAAGGTGACACATGATAGAGGAGTGATATGAGTGCTGTGAGTGACCTGGGTGGGATTCCCACCCTCCCCACCCACCGTGTAAGTAAGAGGTAGGTGCTGGACAGTCCTGCGGCTGGAGTTATGCAACAGGTAGGAAAGAGCCAGGGCTGTGCAGCGGTCAGCTTAGCACATAGATGATGTGTATGCACATAGATGATCTTGGCATTGCTCCTTCTGGACATAGACCTTTACATTCAGACTTTTAAAAATGTTATAAAGAGAGTGCAGAAAGTCACCATATCTTCTTTACCCAGCTGCCTGCAGAGCCTAGACAGCAGAGACTTATAAGCTAATTCTTATAAGTGAGGGTGTATTTGCCAAAACTAAGACTTTAACATCAATATAGTATGATTATTTAAATTACAGACTCCAGATTCCATCTTTTATATATTTATTTTTTAAACAAATTTCCTTTTTCTGTTTCAGAATCCAATCCAGGATACCATGTTGCATATATGGCATTTCTATATCAAAGACTGAAAACGGATGCCCCTCAGTTCCTCAGGAAATGGGTTTGGGAAATAGAGAACACGGCTCCCAGACCTGAGTTTTCTTGCTTTTTCTTCTTCTTTGTAAAACTACTTAATCTACATCTTAGATTGCTTATCTGTACAATGGAGCTACCAGTGGAACTTGTTTCACAGGATTACAGGAAAATTAAATAATTCTGGAAATTGCTAAGCAAAAGGCTGAGCAGGCTACCTGCTCAACAAACGTTAGCTAATGTGATTCACTCGTGTTAATTAACAATGATACAGGGAAGACATAAAGGATGAAATAGGACCTCCAAATGATACAAGGGAAATATTATCATTCCCAACCTGTTAGATGTCTGATATGCCGAGTTTGTGTCTCTAAAATCAAAGAATGAACTCTAGGAACAACAGAGGTTAAGAGTAGGAAACGTTTATTGACAGCATTCAATAAGAGGCAAGAGGGATCTGAATGGGTAGCCGAGCACTCCACTTTTCAAGGGAAATTTTATAGTGCAAAAACCATGTGAGTACAAAGTGGGTTAAAGATCGGAACAACTAATAAGGTTATGAGTATAGTCGCTTAGGTAACAGTGATCCAACAGGGGAACAAGTCATCTAACAATGTGCATGGAAAGAACAAAGACTTTTTTTCTAGGAAAAGATAGGTCTTGGTCACCTACCCGAATGACTGAGGTCTATGTAGACTTCATTAGGCCAGGTGTTACTGCTTATCTAACCCTTCGGGAAGTATACGGGCCTCATCATTTCATCTTTAGCTTGAAGCGGGGTCTCCAACAGATGCATCTCCAGCCATGTTTGTAATCTGTTTTCATCTTTTCCACTGACTCTGTAGAGGACCTCACCCTATCTAACTACCTATCATATTTCTACCTAACTTAGCCATTTATCATAACAAGGGGAGTAAGCATATTCCACGCATAGACTCATTGATAACTGAATGGTCACGAGCCTTTTTGAGATACAGACTCCCAAATCTGAAAAATGATAGTCTTTGTGTACAGCCAACCAAAGAACTGAGAGTGGTTGCTGGAGCCAGGAGCTGTTACAGATCTGCATCTTGGCTTCTGTGTCTTGGTTGTGTCTGGCCAGAGCTAGGCAACTGTGTAGTGGTGACAGAAGAGGGCCACTGATAGCCAGCTGGCTTTGTGCTCATCCTAAAAATGTCTGGAACTCAGTGTGGACAGCTGGCATGGGCCCAGGCCTGGGACAGTGCCACCCATTAGCTTTGTACCTTGTTCCAGAAACAAATTACCTCCACTTCTTTAATCAGGGACGTCCAGGTGAGGATTCTCAACACTATTCCAGGAGAAAGAGGAGGGGTGTGAATATTTCTTAAGCGCCCCATGAGCCAGGCCCTGCATGGTTGTCTTCAATTTTTTTTGAACACTCTTATTCATAAAACATTTTGACCATTTACCCTCCTGATCAAATTATGTAAGTATAAAAACCTGCATGCTACTGAAGTAGTGTGTATGTTAGAGAATATGTATCAAAATAAGTATTGAAATGAATGACTTGCAGATGACATAAATGTCAAATCAACTAAAACCCAAGAGAACTGTTAGGGGCTAGATGTAAATCTTTAGGTTAATCTTCTTAATAATTTCCAGCCACTTAGGCAGCTTCTAGTCCACTATGATTAGCCTGTTCTTATGGTTTGTATTTGGATACACCCCCAAAGTTCCATGCAGTCAGAGACAGGGCTTGTGGAAAGCTATGGGGGTGACCAAGTGGCCGGTGTAAGGAGGTAAGGTCTAATTCTACCTTCTCTCTGTTTTGAGGTTCCCTATCTAACTCTCTGCATTCCTTCTCTTTCCCCTTCCCAGTGTCTAGTGAATACCATTCCACTCATCTCTATAAAATCAGTTCTTTTTAGTTTCCACAAATGAGTGAGAACATGTGGTGTTTGTCTTTCTGAGTCTGGTTTATTTTACTTAATCTGATGCCGCCTTCCAATTGCAATCATGTTAAGGCAAATGAGAGGGTTTCATTCTTCTTTGTAAATGACTGAATAAGATTGCTTGTGTGTATATGCTGCTTTAGCTTTCACCTAGCATGTAATATGTGCTTCTGTCCAAAAGCTTTTGGACACTTCCTCATTTTCACAAGGTTAGTTGAGTTTAGCTGGATAGTATACTCTATATACAGTAGCATTTGAAGATGTATGTAGTAAGACACCACAGTGTACTAAAGTGAACGCAGGACGACAGAGCTGTCAACCTTTTCTGTCTCCAGCAAGCCCTCTTTCCTTTGAGGGTTTGTCCAGAATGCGCAGCACACTATGGACCAGGGTCCACCCATTATGTTCAACACTAGTGATATTTAACTATAAATTAAGTGAAAAAATAACATAGAAGTGTTAAAAATTTCAAGTACATTCCAAAGAACTACCTCCTCACATTCCGTTATAAAGTTGCCCTGAACTGTCACTATAACCCTATTAGTATGTGAGCAAGGATCTCCCCCATCTTTCATGGGAACAGGAAACCGAGGTCCAGAGTCTGCATATAGCAGAGAAGTCTGCCAGAGGGGCTCAAATCCAGGCTTCCAAACACCAGATCCATCCACCTCTTATTCTGCCTCTCTTTTTATCCCTCTATCTCTGCCAACCTGGCTCCCTCCTCTTCTCACTTACAGCACTGTGGAAAAGAAATACTACCTTCCGGAGCCCCCAAACTAACAGTGAACCAGCCCCAGAGACCTTGCCACCATGACAGTTGGGGACAGTTGAGGGGCCTCCTGGCTCTAAACAGAAAATAGAATGTAAGGGGTGCTGCTAACCTTTGAAGAATCTGAGATTTGAGGAAATCAGACCACACTCTAGGACAATGTACAAGAATGAGCCTAGCAAAGATGGAGGGGAATCTGGGTATCTAAGTAGCACACGCCTATCATCCCAGGACTTAGAGAGTCTGAGGCAGGAGGAACACAAATTTGATTCCTGTCTGGGCAACTCAGCAACTTATCAAGAACTTGCCTCAAAAAAAAAAAAAAGAAAAGAAAAGAAAGAAAGAAAAAAAGGAAATATAAGGCTAGAGATGCAGCTCAGGGCAAAGGTTCTGGGTTCCAAATTCACTACTGAAAAAGATTGGCTCTAAGAGTGCAGCTCAAGGGGGCAGTACCTGTGCAGCATGCATGAAGTCTTGGGCTGCATGAAGTTCTCCAACAAAGAAAGAATATTGGCTCTTAATCTGGAAGACCTGAACATAAATTGTGGTTCAACTCTTCCCAGCTCCACAGAACCTTGATTGCTAATGCTCAGTTTCCCCAACTGGAAAACACTAAAACTTGACTCTCAGAAGGATTCAAAAGCTCCATGACAGAAGCCAACACAGCGCCCAGGACATGGTGATATGCAGCAACTGGGACCACGAGTGCCTCTGTTTATCTAGGACAGTGGGCTTCGGCAGAACTGCGATGCTCCTGCAAACTCTTCATTGTCCACACGGGGCCTTAGGCCACTCCCTCTGCTCTCCAGGTTGGCTCTCCAAGAGCCACAGCCTTGCAAAGGGTCATCCCTGCACTCCTCTCAACCTTGCAAGTCCCAATTATAAATCTTCAAACCCACATACTAAGGAAAATCTTCTAAGTAAGAATCTCACTTGTATACCACTGGAAAGAAAAACACTTTCCTTTATAGGAAAAAATAATGATGCCTGAAAGGCTTCTTAAATCCCAAATGGTTTCTCCCCATAACGAAACATTCTTCTTTTCCTTTGGTTGATATTGTGTCAGTTTCATTTGGTGTTAACATGCTTACGTATGCTCAACTACAATGCTAAGAAAGCACCCTCAGAAGAGCTAGCCAGTCAAACCGTAGACTGAGTGAGAAGAGATGAGATTCACAGGGACCTTAAACCAAGGCAGAATCATCTCACAAAATGTGGCCGCATTTGGAAATGTGTCGTGGCATTTATTTGATGGTCATAATGACTAAGGGGCCCTGCTGACAACTAGTGTTGGGAGGGTAAACATCATGCAATGTGCAGAGCAGTCCAACAGAGTGAAGAACTGTCCCTCCTGTATATATGCCAGCAACTTACCAAATGAAATATGCTTGGAATGCTCTTGGGTGTTCAAAGAGTCCCTTACATTAGATGAGCCCACACACCAGAAGCTGGAACCACTGTGTGGGGCCAGCTCCAATGTCAGTATTTGTGCAACTTCCCTTATGCACGGAATCCCCTTCCTGAAAGGCATCCTTACTGCACTGTAAGCTCCAAGCCAACACACCATGCCCAGCCTGTCTGTGAACTCTGGAGTCATCATGGTAATTTTATACAATGACTGCACTGTAGCTGTTTGGTATTTTGGTTTTAAAAAGCAAGGCAGGCTACCTTCAGTTCAGTGGTCTAGGTATTCCGGCATGAAGAATACAAGATGCTTGTCCCAAGAAAAGCAGGTGCTACAGAGATAACAGGAAGCAAAAGGCCTAGAATAGTGATCGAGTGTAAGTGCCAGCATCAGGGTTACTCAGAATTGGCTCAGTATGCTGGGGTGGTTCTGTTCCAAAGGAAATTTAGAGCCAGCGAAAGCTCTTTGGCATTACTGCTGACAAATTTTATGGATCAGAAATCTGTATTTGCTGGGCCAGAGATTTGGCTCAGGAGTTCCAGGGCCTGCCTCTCAAGTGCAAGGTCCCTGGTTCGATCCCTGGTAACCACATACAACAATACTGGGTGTGGTGGCCACATCCACTGGCAATCGGTACCTCATAGCACAGATGCCGGGCTTGGTGGCTCAAACCTGTAATCCCAGCACTCGGGAGGCAGAGGCAGGAGGATTGCTGAGTTCAAGGCTTGCCTGGGCTACATAGTGAACTCAGGGCCAGCCTGAACTACAAAGCGAGACCCTGTCTCAAAAAAAAGAAATCTGTATTTGGGACAGTCTTTTAAAGTACCTAGTCTTTTGGTTAAAGTGTCACAATTAAATTAGAAATGTGAATTCTAGATAGTTTTTTCTTAACTTAAAAGGAAGGTGTCTTCCAAAAATGCAATCAGCTTCAGATTATCGTGCAGCAAGAAAGGTTAATGTAGCTCTAAAGATCAAAGTGAGAAAGTTCCATAAAAACCAATAGCTGATATCATCTGAGTGATTCTGTGCTGGGAGCTGATGTGGACAGCTCCTTTCTTCCTAACAACACAGCATCTTTGTAAACTGGGCACAATTACTGCCATTCCCATTTTAAAAGGGGGGAAAGTGAGGCCTAGAAACATTACATGACTTGACTATGTGTATACTTTAGTAATTGACTGAGTTAGGATTTGAAGTCAGGCAGCAAGACTTGCTGAATCTTTTTTTTTTTTTTTTTTTTTGAGACAGGGTCTCACTTTGTAGTTCAGGCTGGCCCTGAGCTCACTATGGTGCCCAGGCAAGCCGCCATGAACTCAACAATCCTCTTGTCTCTGCCTCCCGAGTGCTGGGATTACAGGCGTGAGCCACCACGCCCGGTGTTGATTGTTGTGGTATGCGGTGTTGATTGTTGGTGGGCGTGAATCTCCACACCCAGCATTATATGTGGTCACCGGGATTGAACTCAGGACCTTGTGCTTGCGAGGCAGGCGCCGGAACCACTGAGCTAACCCTCTGGCCCTGAATCTTAAAGCCTGAAAACTTCTGGAACAAGGGCATTGTTCATTTGACCCTTCAAACAGACAAAAATCTCACTGAGTGATTTATACCTGCCCAAACTTGCCAATTAGTGAAGCTTTCCTTTGTGTCTAGGGCGTGTGGGCCAATGGAACTGGAATAAAATAGAAGAATCTGTCAGTACTCCCCCCACCAGAGGAAATATTTATGCCCTGGAGTGTTGGCTACTAGTTTGCAGTTTTTAGAGTTTATAAGGCTCTATTGCTTCAAAATAATTGGCTTTTTAAAACACTGGCAGCTCATTATCCCAGATGAAGAACTTTTAGATCATTTTCTAGTCAGAAGACCAACAAAAAAAGACTAGTTCAGCAGTGAAAAAAGAGAGTTCTATACCGACACAAAGAGTTGACTCATCCAAGAAATGCACTGATTATTTTAAGCACTGTAAAGTTCAATATTTTCTAGTGATTATCAACAAATGCTGGACTTGTCAATTATAGATAGCTAAGAGAATCTTTATGACTTTACGCTTCTTTATTTTGTTACCCTAACACCATCTGTCACTAGTTTTGAGGTAGTCTCACTAGCTGATCATTCTACAGACAGTTTTCTACACTTGATCTTAGCCAAAAGGCCGAGAAGCGATACAGACAAATTTCTTCAGGATTAAACACCATATACATAGGAGATTCGAAAAATGAGGCACTCTCCTCCTTCCTTCCCACCAAAGCCATTTCTCCGAACCAGGTTTACAACTGTTGGCCTAGTCTTTTTAGTTAACATTAAATAAACACACACCATTCTCCTTAGTGAATGGAACTACTTCTTGAGCCAATGTTATTTTTTCCTTTCAATCAGCAGTTCTATTTCCCTCTATAACCAAGGCAGGGAAGGCAGGCATGAAAAGGCTTTACTTAGCCCAACTTGGCACTTGGACCAACATCAGAGCTTCAGGCCTAGCTGTATGTTTTTTATTGACCAAACATCAGCAGTAGACCTTGATAAGGTGGGTTGAGCACATTCTATACACAAGGTTGGGTTTTGTTTGTTTTACAAAGCCTGTCAACCCAAGAGTCTGTATGTACAACAGATTTTGTCTCTTATAGTGACATTCAGTTTCTTATCAGCCTATCAGGAGAATTCAGCTATCATCAAAATCACCCTTGTGAATCTCTTAAAATTCATCCATACAAAACAGCATTGTCTCACAAGAAGTACACAGTCAGTCCCCTTTTCTCTACTACTGTGGATCAGGTCATCTCTTTTTTGTTTGACCATCAGACAAAGAAAGCCAGCTTGGGCTTAGAGGCCACGAAGCATGAAAAGCTTACCTGCATCCCTGCATACTAAAATCAGTCACAGGGGCTGAGGGAGGATTTCTCAAATGTATAAGCCTCTCCTCTCAGATTTGCATGGGGCACTGCTCGGGAAGAACCAACCGCACTCTTTACATGGGCCATTTTTGTCCGTAACTCAGCTCTCTGCTCAACTGAGCTCACATATGTTAAATGTCTGCGTGATCAAGCTCACAACTGAGGCTTATTTTGTAAGGATACTCTTTATAAAAATTAATGGTTGTTTTTTTTTTTTTTTTTGTAACTGAACAGAGTTACTAACTGTAACTGGTTATCTCAGCCCTGAGACCTTCTTTGGAGACTTGGGAAATTGCAGAAGCATACCACAAACAATACTCTGGCCAGGACAGGGGATGTGCTTCTGTGAGAGAAAAAAGAAAGATACCACAAAGGATAGAAAACAGCAACATGGAAGGGTGGTGTACAGAAAGGAAGACTTCAGATTTGTACATTCTAGAACTCGGTGGCAAACGGAGAGTTTACAAACTTCAGTCGTCATCTTGTATTCACAGCGCACAATCCTAAGAATCCCCAAGTTATATCCACCGTGAACACCTATGTGCTGTGACCTTTGCTTTATAGTACTGGAGAAACTAAGGTAACTAAGAATGGTTCTCTCCATTCTTAAGGCCCTCACAACTCAGTAGAGGAAAGCAGGTGAGGAAATGGTAACTTCACTAAATGCTGGTGTGTAACAAGACGCACCTGGATGAGATGCCAAGAATGGATTCTGGAGAGAGGATGGGCACAGGGTCTCATAAGGGGTGCGAGACAGCAGGGCATCTGCTACCCAGACGAACAGAAAGTGGAGGGTTTCTCAGAGAAAGACACCCCATGCAAATATCCAAATTTAATTTAACAAACTATAGGGAGTTTTGACTATCTTGAAAAAATGTTAAGTAAACAAAATGTATTCTGTACACCACTCAGTAGCTGTGAACAAGAAGTGAAGTGGAAAGCAAACTCCTATAAAATCAAAAGTTAAAACATTAGGTGAAACATATTTCTTCTACCTACCTGGTAATTTGTGATAAGAGAGTCCATTCACAGAAAATCTAGTCTACTGCCACATCATCACGTTTTGGCAAGGCCCTTTAAAGACACATTTTATAATTACAGTAGCTGGAGCTCATTTCAGGTGTTTTCTAAAAATGCACTTTATTCCTTCCCATTAGTAGGTTCCTAGGCTGGTATTATTCTTTTATTTCCACAGGACAAGAAAACATGAACCCATTTATTCATCTCAATGTCACAACATTCAATTATCTCTTGAGGAAAGATACAGTGTTGTGTAAATTTGTCTTTTTTCTGAAACAAGTGATTTGTGAAATAACAGTGAAAGTCAAACAAATATCTGTGGCTGTTGGCACAGCTGCACCCCAACAGACAGTTATCATACATTTATCACCTCTGCATCGCAACCCACACCTGAAGGAGGTCGAAGCCGAACAGGGGAACATACTCTCACTTACCACGGAACACATATGAAGGAACACCTTACCATGAGTTGTCAGTAAATCACCAACAGACACTTGATGAGCAAAAGCGAACAGGGCTGTGCAATGCTGCTCATCATGAGAAGAAACACATGCTCACTCCGTATCTGACACAGAAACTCGAAGAATAGGACAGGGACAGAACACATTTGGGCAAACCACCTTGGGAACCCCGGAACAAGAATGACATAGCGTCTTATTAAGAGACAGCGCAGTACACTGCCACCGCAAAGCAGAACAGAGAAACAAATGAATAATGCCAAGAAAAAAGACACCAATTCCAGCTTACTCATTTCCGAGAGATGATATGACTCAAATCTCCTAAATTCTCTGACCTCCAGTTTTAAGTCTATGGGACAACAGGAAAATTTTGGTTCTTAGAAGACTAAAGTGAAAATTAAAGAAGGTGAAGGTGCTGCATATGGACATAGAGACCCAGAACAGTTCTACTCTAGCCCAGGTTTCTAACCCTGTATTTTTAGCACAGTTATTTCCTACAATGATTGGTTTTTCCTCAGTGAATTATATAACCTTTGGGGGGAAGAAACCTTTTTCTTTTTTGCTTTTAAACTGAAGCTTTACATGCCACTGAGCTGAAAATACAGTCAGGTTTTGGCTTTTTGGTTTTTGTCAGTGCCACTCAGGCCCAGATGATGAATCTTCACAACGCAATTCTCCTGTGCCTGTGACTAGCCTGAGGTGCATACGTGAGTAAGCTCCAGCCAGTAAGATGAAGGCCAGGTCTGCTGGGGAAAGAATAGATTCTCAATCTGTATATTATTATAGAGTCTGGTGACTCATTCTTTTTTACTTCTTTTTCAGTATTGGGCTGAAACCCTTGGATGGAACATCAAGCAAGTGCTCTAACACTGAGCTGCCCGCACAGCCTCAACTCATAATTCTTAAAAGACCTAGAGACAGTTCTGAGATCCAGCCAGCTTGACAACAGCTCTTCCAGGCCACTGGCTCTCAAGTTTCTCTGATCATTATTTACTCCTTTCCCTTATTAGAAATACCAAATATTTACATACATGCACATTATGGGAGCTTTGTCAGTAAAAAGCAGTTAGACTTTTAATGGAACTAATTGGAGCTCCTAGGTTAATAAGAGTCTGTAGTTGCATACCAATTTGAGTGCAGAAAGTCCCATAATATCTCATTTAAGAGGTTATTTAAATTAGCAACCCTTGCTCATAAGTAAAAAACTACATTTTATGGGATTGTTCATTAGTCATCAGGGTAAGGACTCACATTTTTATCTGAGTTTCTCATTAATCAAGAGAAACATACCTCTGAGAAATGGTAATTTGAAAATCACTGCACTAGAATGTAGTCGTGCCTTGTGGAATCAATTATGCCCACTCACAAAACATGTGAAAACTTGTGATCTCAACTTCAGTCATTTCCAAAAGAAATACCAAGAAGTACTGTCAGATTTGTCCTCTCTTGACTCTTGTCCTATCTGTACCTTCTGGCAAATTTTCTCCCAATTTCCTAATTTTTTTGCTTCCTCCTAATTCTCTCTTTATTCCAATTATTTCAGAGAAATTGCTTTCCCCATCTTCTTTGTGTAAGACAAAAACTATCCAAATAACAAACTAAACCAGTATATAAACCAATAAAGTAATTATAAACACATCAAAAATGTATAACTATGCAAATAAAGTACCAGTATTATTTCCTTCTAAAATTCTTCAGGGGTCCAAGAATTCTTTGGAGAATTTCCACAAAACATTTCAGCTGCCTCCTTAGTGCCTGATTAATCATATTTTCTCAAGCACCAACATTCATGATTAAAAAACAAAACTATATTTTAAATTCAATTTTAGAGTTCTGTTTTATTTACAAGGGAACTTTTTCCTAAGTTCTTTGGAAATAGCCATCCATTCATTCTGTGGCAATCAGATCATTGTGAAGCAGCCCCGGAATGTAAAAATTCTAAGACATAGCCTATCATCTTGTAGTACAGCCCCTTTCTAGATTGGTAACTCTTGTGGTAATATCAAAACTTTTCTTTATTTAAACAAGACATTATTAACAGTGATGTCAATAAAAGGAAAACATGAAACAGTATGTTCGTGAGCTGTGACCTTACACTTTCTATTTTAAAATAATGACATGGCAGACATAACCATTAAAACTCTTCATAATGGAAAGCTATAAATGTGTTTCTAGACCTGAACTATGGCTCTCACATGTACATCAGCCTGTTTTTGAACAATCTAATGGCTCCATTTAGTAGCACTGAAAATCAACTGGAGATTGATTAAAAAAAAAAAGCCATGTTACTGTCAAAGTAACTTGAGACTTAACAGAAGTGTCCATCCTGTACAGGGGCTATTACAGCCCCAAAGACAGAAAGGGCCAAATACATCATCAGGGGCTTCGATCATAGGCCCTGCATAAGCAGAATTGTCCTGTCATCTCAGCTCCTCACTCTCCAGACAAGACTTCAGAAATACAAAGCAACAAGATTAGAGGCCACGGTGACAATAACAGTGACAATAAGACATCGCCACTAGCAGCAAGGGTCAGAAAATCAGAAGGGCACCTTAGTGCTAAGTCTCTCTAAAGTAGATTTAAAAAATCTGCCATGGCCCCACCCGCACACTCTAGCCCTCCCCTCTAAGAGTCTACCTGGGAACGGAGAGGACAAAGAAGCTGAGATGAAGACAAATTCCTGAAACCATAGTGGTGAGAGATGGAAAAAATAATTGCCACTGCTTTCATTAGGAGAAGGGCAGGCCACTTACATCCCCTCGTGATTCCCCTAGTTAGTGGTCTTGAGGACTTGTGATCCAGTACATTACTTTATTTTAACAAATGGAGTTTATTGGCACATTTTAGGGATACTTAATGATCACATTCATCAGTGGGAATTTTTGTACATGATGTATATTGATTCTTATTTTTGTCATTCCCCTGCCCTCCCTCCAACCCCCCAGCCTCTATATACATAAGGTTTGTATATGGTTTTTCTTTTTTCCCATCAAATTTTCTTTCTCTTCTTTGCTTTCCCCTGTGCCCAGATCCCCTGTCCCTTTGAACTTCTTTTCCTATTTCATAATACCTGTTGTATAATTTTGGACCTCATTAACACCTTCAGTTTCTCACACTAGAGAACAATACAGTATTTTACACACCCATTGTCTATTTATTTCACTTACGAGTATGGCCTCAAGGTGCACCCATTTAGCTATAAATGTCTCTAATTTATCATTCCTTATGGCTAAGTAATACTCCACTTTATTTTAAAAAATACTTCTTTATCCAGTATGATGTAGTATTTTTTTTAAGTTTTTTTTTTTTTCTTTTTGAGACAGGTCTCGCTTTGTAGTTCAGGCTAGCTCTGAGCTCACTATGTAGCCCAGGCAAGCCTCGAACTCAGCAATCCTCCTGTCTCTGCCTCCCCAGTGCTGGGAATACAGGCATAAGCCACCACGCCCGGCACTGTTTTTTAAAGTTTTTTGAGACAGGGTCTTGCTTTGCAGTTCAGGCTGGCCCTGAGCTCACTATGTAGCCCAGGCAAGCTTTGAACTCAGCAATCTTCCTACCTCTGCCTCCTGAATGCTGGGATGACAGGCATGAGCCACCATGCCAGCCCTGTGGTATGTGGTTACCAGGGATTGAACCAAGGGCCTTGCACTTGTGAGGCAGATATGAAACCACTGAGCTAAATCCCCAGCCCATGATGTACTAAGACTATGGTTAAAGACTGTGGTTCTTAAAGGCTTTGAAAGAAGGTACAAACTGGAGCAAAAATACTTTCCTTTGTTATGACCTTGATCTAAAAAGTATTCATTTGCATACAGGACTCAAAAGTCTTTAGCTAGGGATTTAGCTCAAATGGTACCCAAATTACCTTGCAAACATAAGGGCCTGAGTTCAATCCCCAATACCACAAACAAAACAAAACAAAAATCCCATTACCCTCCCAACCTATACATACAAATAATTCTATCAAAAAATGGGATACTGCCGGGTGTGGTGGCTCACGCCTGTAATCCCAGCTCTCAGGAGGCAGAGACAGGAGGATTGCTGAGTTCGAGGCTTGCCTGGGCTACATAGTGAGCTCAGAGCTAGCCTGAACTACAAAGTGAGACCCTGTCTCAAAAAAAAAAAGGGATACTCTCTCCATTCTGTACACCTCTGAGCTTTCCTTGGATTTTCTACAGTGCCAGGGAATGCTAACTCTCCTCGGGGACCAGGGCCATGGTTGAGCAGACTGCAAGAAGGTTCTGATCTTCAACCACAAGTTAATATCCTAGATTTTTCCACTGTGATTTCAACTCTCTAAATAATACAGCTCCCCTATCCCATCATATGACCCTTCAAGTAATTCAGAGGTATCCCTGTACCTTCCAGTTAAACAGAAAATAAGAGCTCTGCCAGGAGAAGGACTCAGGTAAGATTCTAGTTATGTACTGGTAGAGACATATTGGACCTCAGGTGTTCTATGCAGGCCCAAGGCTGATACCAGAACCTCCTACTGAGCCCTTTAACCCTGTGGCTCATCAAAACCACATCTCCTTCTCTAGATTCTATCCACACCCTCAGAAGAGTGACCTCTGGGGCTATTCCGGAACAATATGACCCTGGCCTCTGGCCATAGGTGAGTGAAGGAAATCTGTGACGTGGCTGGGCTTGTGACATGTGAAATGAGAAACTCAGAAATGTGGTGGGACAGCCATATTTGATTAGCCTTCTGGATTAGTCACTTTTGTGTCACTGGGACCCAATACCTGACTCACTTAGAGGGAGAGAGGTTTATATTAGCCCACAGTTTCAGAGGTCTTAGTCCATGCACGGTTGGCTGGTTCTAAGACAAATATGCATGGAACAGGAATGCTGCTCGATCCATGGCAGCCAGGAAGTGGAAAGAGAAGGGAGGGGGGCCTGGGACATGAATACAGCCTTCCAGGTTACACCTAACAGCACATTAAACTCATCAGCAGATAAACACTGATGAATACAGCAGCCCCAGATCTAATCACCTGCTAAAAGCCCCACCTCAGTGAGAGTTTTGGGGGACATTCTAGGTCTAAACCACAACACTTCATGAAGCAGAAACACAGAGGAAGCTAGGTAGAGAAATGGAAGAGGAAAGAGAGAAAGGATGGATACGCAAGATGGACATAGGAAAGGTGGAAAATACTCTAGTCAATTTTGGTGCTTTCCTGAGGCCCAGTCACACTTGTTTCTGATTCTGTGAGACATCCCTGGACCATTAGTATAACTCCTTCTCCCCATCCCCTTCAGCTAGCTCAGGCTGGTATCTATTTCTCAGAACCCCAGGCTCCCCTGTAATACATTTCTCATGTAACACGCAGCCATGAATCTGGTATTATTTTACCCTTCAAATCTGATTAGCTATATGGACAGAGACTGAATAAAAGAAAGGCACTGAGGTCTAGGGAAGGAAAAACACAAACTTATGAGGAGCTTTTTTTTCACTAAAAAGTAAATTAAAATAAAATGTCTTTGGCTCAATGGAATGTGAGGCATGCCACGTTTTTGACATGAGAAGATCATTTTCCAAAGGTCCCTATAAGCCTAGAGGAGAAATGTCTGGGCGAGGCCTTGGGTGGCCACAGGAAAGTTCCCTGTTCCATGGAACCGCGGGTCCCTTACTAATCAGAGAACACAGAGGAAGTATCATTGCTGACTTGATCAGGTTATTTCTTCTGTCTACCCCAAAACATCTTTTCTTCCAAAGAGGGAAGCTTATGATGCCAGAACTTTGCCCTTTTCACCCTCTTATCCCCATGACGTACAGCATATTATTCAGCACAGACTGAGGACTTAACATTTGTTGAATGACTGGGTGGAAGAACAAGCACATGGCAACCTCTAAGAAACTCCTACAGGAGGTAGAACCCAGGGAGCTCATTCACAAATGGTCAATATGTGTGTGTGTGTGGGGGGGTCCTGGCATGAGGATAGAGAAGCACTTTTAAAATTAAGTTTGAGGAGACAGAAATACAACCACAAACTAGGCTGCAATCAGGATGCTGTGTTATACAGCGCTGTGTTATAAGAGGTCCTGGGTGGTTAGGGATCGGCCAGGACGAGCCACACATGTAACTCTGAAGTCAATGGGCTGCAGCATGTGCACTAATTGAAAGACCCAGGCACTTCCACAGCAGCCCCGGGACATGGTATTTCAGTAATGAAAGCCAGGCTACGAAGTGCTTGCACAGGAAAAGGCCCAGATCTGTTTTCTTGGGTCTGTGGGTTCCCTCAAGGACTGCAACAGAAGGAGACCTGAGCTTTCTTATGTCTTGGATGGAAGATCCGCTCACCAGCCAGAATCTGCTGCCAGAAGAACAGCTCAGGGCTAGCAGCTGTGGCAAGTCTGTCCAGTGACTGTCCGGCTTAGTGATACCTGATAGGAAATACTGGGGCAGGACCTTCCAAGTTTCCAAGAAACTCTGGGATTGCTCCATCCTTAATATTGCATTTCCTTTGGGCCAGGATTTAGCTCAGTGGTCCCTGTGTCTGCCTTGCAAGTGCAAGGTCCCGAGTTCAATCCCCAGTAAACACATACCACAGAGCCGGGCATGGTGACTCACAGCCACCAGCAATCAGTACCACACACCACAATGCTGGGCATGATGGCTCACACCTGTCATCCCAGCACTCGGGAGGCAGAGGCAGGAGGACTGCTGTGAGTTCCAGGTTTGCCTGAGCTACATAGTGAGTTCAGGCCCAGCCTGAGCTACAAAGCGAGACTCTGTCTCAGAAAAATAAATTTCACTTCCTTTGTCCGGAGCTTGAGCTAAGTCAGCAGCAGTAGCCATGACAGCCTCAGATAATACCAGGTGACAACTGGGCTGGAGATTTAGCTCAGTGGTTCTGGCACCTGCCTAGCAAGCACAAGGTCCTGAGTTCGATCCCCGGTAACCACATATGACAATACCAGGTATGGTGACTCACATCCACCAGCAATCAGTATCACATACCACAATGCTGGGTGTGGTGGCTCACGCCTGTCATCCCAGCACTTGGGAGGCAGAGGCAGGAGGATTGCTGTGAGTTCAAGGTTTGCCTGGACTAGATAGTGAGCTCAGGGTCAGCCTGAACTGCAAAGCATGACCTTGTCTCAAAAAAAAAAAAAATACCAGGTGACAGCATCCCACCACTGAGAACCCCAGAGACAAGAGAGACAGACTAAGTGGGTGTCCTCCATATTCTCCTTTGGAAACACCTTCATATTAAAAGTCTAGCAACCTGGAGGACTTGGGTCACCATCTCCGACCTAAACTACATCCCAGTGCTGTGAAATAACTTTTAAAAAGGAGATTAGCTCCAAATTTGGCTAACTTAACTTTTAATCGTACAAGTCATATATGAGTCCAACTGTGACATCTAAAATTCTAATAATCTCGACCAAACTTCCTCTTCTCCACCCCTCTAAACATCCCAGTCCCTTATGTAGTTATGCAAAAATACATCTATGTATGTAATTTTTCATGTCAGTATGTATCTACTTTACCATTTGTAACTGTTACATGCTATTACACACCCTAGATATATCAACTTAACCTATTTCCTATTAGATTGTTCCCAATATTCATTATTACACACAATTTATGGTACACACAATTCTAAACTTCAAACCCATATTTCCTAACATACATGTTCTCATTTCAATATTAACATGTTAACAGGCTCACTTTTGCTGAATGGTAGTCTCACTGCACCACACAAATCTTGACAGCTTATACAAACTCAGAGGGCTTGATCTCAGTACATGCAATGTGATGGAGAAGCAAAAGATAACAACCACAAAATAACCTATATGGTGCACATGTATAATCCAGTTGTTCTTTTATGCGTATGTGTGTGAGCTCCTGTTTGAATCACACAGAGGCTAGCGGAGTTCAGCAGTGTGTGTAGCAGCAGCAGCCACTGAAATGAGGGTTCCCCTTGCATGCTGTGCTCCTGTGGAGGCCGACCTATCCTTGATAAGGGAAAAGATGTGACTGAAGACACAGGACCTTGAGATCAACTGCATCACAGATTCATTTCCTAAGCTGAGAACCCTGAAAGGGCTCCATGCTCTTCCCAAGTAGCTTACAGGATGGTATGAAAACTTGGCAAGTACTTCTGGGATCAGGTTGGGTCTTTGAACTTCCTTGCTTTTCTTCTTCATCTCTCACCCAAATCATATGCACAGGAGAGTCTTTTTGCTATTTCTTTTGAGATAAATTTTTTAAATGCATGGTTTTTTCCTTGAAGAAATTTAGTTACAATTGAATAACTTACAGTTAAACTGCATTGGATGTAATATTACAAATCCCATGTTGATTTTCTGTCACCTCCATTGCTCTTATATGATCACTCCACAACATACTCTGTAGTTTTCACCTTTGCAGGAAGCAGTCAGGTATCGTGGCATTCCAGGTACACCTGGTCTCCTGTCAGCTCCCTTTTTCTGAGTCTGAGTCTCTGCACAAGATCTTTCTAATGGAAAGGTGACTTCTCACTTGGTTCTCAGTTTCTTGGTCTGGCTGGCTGGTTACAGCAATGAACTTGCAACTTAAGTGGTCCCTCTGATGGTAACCAAACGTTCCAAGTGCAATAATGAATTTAGATTTCTCTAAGGAACGAGAAAGAAAAGTATATTTCTTGGAGAACATAAAACTAAGGTTTGAATGATGCTACGGGGCCTGTAAATACAGGTGCTCATGGGTAACTAGGTGAAACTTTATTTTGAAAGTATGATTAAGTAAAATATTAAAGCCAACAGTCCTTAGCCTTTTTGAAGCTTTTCATAAAAGTTCTACAAATTTAAGAAGAGGTAAGAATGATCAAACTTTTCCTTTTTTAAAAAAATCTGTTCATTAAAAAGGTGCACAAATCAATGTTGAGCTAAATGGGTTTTCATGAGGCAAATAACTTCATAACCACTATCCGGGTTTAAAAATAAAAAGCAGAACTTGTCAGCCACTTCCAAAGCCACGTGCTCATGCCAACTTCAAGTTTTCTCCCTCAACTCTCAAAAGCAACCTCAGTTTCGGTTTCCATATAATGAGACTCCGTCACCTGTACAGTTATGAGACCCTGGATTCAGAATCACCATTTGCACCACTAAAACATGGTGTAGCATATACTTTTTTTGGCAGTACTTGAGGTTGAACCCATAGTCTTTGCACTGAACTCCACACCAGGCTTTTTATTTTTTATTTTAGAGAGGACTCTTGTTAAGTCACTGGAATTTGGGACCCTCTTTGTGCAGCTTCCTGAAGTGCTGTGATTACAGGCATGCTCCACCACGCCTGATTGTAAATACAGTATTTGAAAGGCCTTTTATACCTTTTTGGTTTTACTGCTACCCACAGGTAATAAGCACATTCATTAGAGCATTTTGAAATACCTTGCTTCATTCCAAAAAAATGTGCGAGGTGAACACATGGCTAAGAAATGGCTCCCGCCAGAGGGCGCTACATCCTTTATGTTCTTCAGAGTTGCAAGATTTGGCGCTGTTGTTAGAAGGACATTTCTATGAATGAAGTCATAGAATATGTGGGAAATCCATTTAGTGGCTTCTTTACCTTGCTGCGTATCACACACACACACACACACACACACACACACACACACACACACACACACACACACACACACACAGAGGCCCACTGGCTTAAACACAATCCCCAAAGGTTGCCAGAAGTCCTGTTGAGTGGTGGCTTCCAAGAGTGAATCTATACTTCAACGACTGCTTTTCCATCAACAACCAAAGTCCATGAAATTGAGCGGGGATCAAGACACTTGGAACAAAGGGGCCCTGTTTTCCAACCTAAATGAAATACAGCTGGTTTACAGCTGTAATACTTTCTCTACATGTCAAGTCACAAAGTAGAATGAAACTTTCAGTGGCACCACTACGATGCTGAGGAATTCTGAGCATCCTTTCCAGAGGAGGTTATCAACTACTTGCTTCCTGGATTCCATTTTCTGAACTGTGTACGCTGTGCATCTCATCAGAAATGCAGATTTCCACACACTCTACATCATCTACTTTTCCTCTGTTGTTTTGTTTTGTTTTGTTTTGCTTTCATTTTTCAGATTTTAAAGATCTGAGAAAAAGAGCTGGGTGTAAATCTCAACTCTAATTACAGAGGTTTGGATTTTTTGATTAAATTTTCTACCTCTGTGAGTCACAGCTACTTCTCTAGTCTGAGAGTTCTCCATGTAATAGGCAGGCTCTGAGGCCAGGCTTGTGTTAGAGAGGGCAAGACATTACACACATGCATGGGGATGCTAGTTCAGACTTGGCCTGAGATCATGCTAAAATTTAGCAACTGTGCCTAACCAAATATTCACAAGATGCCAATCAAAATATTTTAAACACATATTGCCATTTGAATTTTATCCATAGATTTATAAACTTAGCTTGTACTGATTAAAGTTGTTTTGTGGTAGATGACATTTTATTCTTATAACTTGATGGGCCTAAGATTTATTCTCTACAATACTGATTTACTGATTTGGAAAATTTAATAAAAGCCAAAAATAATCTGGTTCAAAAAAGTGGGAACAGACTATGGCCTTTAGTTTGGCACTGTTTTATAAAAATATTAGTAGAACTTCTAGGAAAACTAGTAGTTCAGTATCAGACTTGATAAAAAGTATAGGAAAATTTTGAGAATATGGGCTCTTGCATCAGATAGCATCAGGATCAGGCAGTGGGTTTAGGAATGTTTTTTACCCCTTAACTCCTCTGCCCTTACATCAACTTTTTATTACAGTATCAAAAACTTGAGGGAAAACAATTTCAAGGGATAAAGGTTTCTTTGAGGTCATGAGTTCCAAGATTTTAGCCCACAGTGGGCTGGTTGCATTGTTGTGGATATTAAAGGAGGCAGAACATCATGGAAGGATGGTGGCGGGGAGCAAGCTGCTCTCCTCATGGCAGTTGGGAAGCAGACAAAGACCCAAAGAGCAAGCTGGAAGACTCACTCTTATGATTTACTCCCTTAAACCAGGCCCAACCTCCTATTTCCAATACTTCCCAACAATGTCATCAAATTATGATCTCAAAGATGTATTAATCCACTGACAGATCCAGTCCCTTCTCCCAGAGCTCATCAACAACAAAGGCTTCAACACAATGAGCTTTTTGGAGGGCATGTCATATCCCCAACTCTAAAATCTCTCATGGGAAGAACTCCCTGGCTCCCTTAATCTCTCTCTGACCTCAGTGCAGTCACCAACTGACCTTCTGGTCACTTCCTGCCTCCGCTGATGACTTCATCCCTTGGCTCACAGTATCCACATAACACCCCTCCATCTCCTGAGTGACGTCAGTGTTTGGGTACATGACTCATCCAACTTCTATTCCCATGGTTCCCTGACAGTATTCTTTCTAACGTTCTTACTCTCCACTCTCCTCAACCATCCACACTCAGGACAAAAGTCTGGGCTTGTCATCAAGTGTGAAATGTTTGGGTACAGAGGTCCAGGCTCCACCCACAGTGTGTTATCCTTCTCTGTCTCTCCCTGGCTCATCCTCATGTCCTCCCTGCTCCTCTTCTTGGATGTCCCCAGGTCCTTTGGATCCAACTTCTCTGTTCTCTCCCAGTCAATCAAGGAAAAGCTCTGCTTTTCTTTCATATCTTTACAGCTAAGACCATATGAGCAATCAACAGCAACCACTGTTTTCCTATATCCTTGATAACCTTGCCTCCTTGTCCTTTGGCTGGATGGAAAAATCCCAAATCAGGGCCAGATCTATTCTCAGTCCCCAGGATTGTACACCTCCTGGGGAACACCACCACTAATCTGAGATCTTCAGTCCCAGCTAGGCTCTTCAGACAGAGAATTGTCTCTCCTCTGTCTTCAGTTAAAGATACTTCATAAAATCTCTCCCTAAGCCAATGTCTCCAAGAGTTTTACCTAACGTGTTTTCCAGCAGGGTTTAGTGTTTCTGTTTTAATGTTTAAGTTTCTAATCCACTGTGATTTTAGTTTAGTACACAGTGAAAGAGATAGGTCTAGCTTATTTTTTGGCAGGTTAAAGCTCAGTTTTTCCAGCACCATTTGTTAAAGAGGCTGTCTTTCTTCCATTGAGGATGTTTGGCTCCTTTGCCAAAGTTAAGGTGGCTTGGTGTACCTGGAGTTGTTTCTGGATCTTCTAATCTTTTCCACTGGTCCTTGGGTCTGTTACTTTGCCAGTACCATGCAGTTTTTATCATAGTGGCTTTATTGTACAGTTTTAAGTTGGGGATCATAATATCCCCTGCCATGTCCTGGATAAAGAAGATGTAAATAATAAAATGGAGTATTACTCTGTCATGAAGAATGACAAGTTAGAGTTATTTATGCACAAATGGGCACATATTGAGGACACACTAATAAGTGAAATAAGTAGGTCACAGAGATGTAAATACCATATCTTTTCTCTGGTATGAGAACCTATAGATTTAAATGAGTTTAGGAATATACGATAGATTTTGTGAAACAGGAAAAACTCAAGGGGAAAGTAATGAGGGGAAAATATTTAAAAAGAAAAAGAAAGCACATATACAGAGGGGATGGAGATTGTAGGGTGGGTAGGGGTATGGGTAAAAATGAGAATTAACTCGTCTCATATACTGGTACAAAATCTCCAATGCTGAGTGTGCTTGTGAACTGTATATGAAATGAATCATTAAAGAATTCAATTTAAAAAATAAAAAAGATACTTCATCTCCATCCAAAGCCTGTGCTTAGCATAATTATTTAACTGAAGCTATGTTTTTATAAATTTAAGATTTTCCCATATTTTTATTAGTGCAAATTGGTTATACAGATTAATAGGTAGAGTACTAATAGGTATCAATAGGTTTGGTTTATATGCCTCATTTCATGACCTCTCACAGACCCCGTGCTTTTTATTGTTTTACCCTTTTGTAGCTCTCACTGCATTCTATTTCCCCATAACTCTGGGTTTTCTTTTGTAATTAACTTGATTGGTACATTTTATACATACATTATGATCACAGAGAATTTGTACCTGCACATGACACATCTTGATTCTCATTCTTCCCCTTTCTCCTGCCCTCCCAACAAGCCCCACTCCCTATACTCTTTCACTTAAGAATTTAGATGACTTTTTAAAAGAAATTCTGTGTCCTTTCTAAAAAAAAAAAAAGATTCGCCTTTCTTCTTTCCTTCACAGACAAACCACTTGGGGAAAACAAAGCCTTTGTTCAATATCCCCACTGCCAGCCCTCGACTCCATTCCCCGCCACTCTACTGAGCCTGCTCTCTGCTGTCAGTGCTTCCACTAACCTTCTCCTCGCTGAGTTCAGGGGACACTTCCAAAACCTTATGCAATTGCCTGAGAGCAACATTTGACACCACGCATCATTTCCTCCTAAAGTTTTGAAGCTCTTTCATCTTCTCCTTATCCACCTGCTCTGATTTCCCTCTGCTCTGGCTGCCTGCGGGCCTTCAATGTGAGTCATCGGTTGGCTTTATGTTCAGCATGCTTTCCCAGGATAGTTTCGCTGTCATCTCTGGATGCAGTTTCTATTTGATGCAGGTTTTTAAATCCCCAGACCAGATCATCCTCCTAAATTCTCTACCTAGCCATCTGTCTGTCTGCTAGACTTCTCAAAGAGATATCGAAGTCATCATGATCTCAAGATATCTACACTAAACATCCTGTTTGTCTAAAATTTGGTTCCCTTTCTGTATTCAAAATTAACCGTCCTCTCGTCTGTGGTAGAAACTTGGCTCTCAGCTTTATTTTTCCACATAATTCACCCTTCAATTACTTACTACCAAGATCTGCAAATCAAACTCTTACCTATCACATCTGTGCCTTCTTCCCCACTTCACAGACTCTCTCTTACTTAGACAATCCCTGTTCCCTGCTTGGAGCCATTTAACCACCTCTGAGTGATGGTCCTGCCTAATCTCTATTTGTCCCAATTCAGATTATCTTCTATTCTATAGTGAAATAATGTTTCAAAATGCATATCCAACTGAATAACTCCCATTCCCATTACCCAATGGAAAAAGCTCACATTTCTTTTTTTTTTTTTTTTTGAGACAGGGTCTCGCTTTGTAGTTCAGGCTGGCCCTGAGCTCACTATGTAGCAAAGGCAAGCCTCGAACTCTGCCTCCCGAGTGCTGGGATTACAGGCATGAGCCACCACACACGGCACTGTGGTATGTGGTATTGATTGCTAGTGAGCGTAAGTCACCACGCCCAGCATTGTATGTGGTTACCAGGGATCGAACTCAGGACCTTGCGCTTGTGAGGCAGTCGCTGGAACCACTGAGCTAACCCTCCAGCCCACATTTCTTCTTCTTTTTTTTAATCTAGAATGATGCACACAGCTATGTTCCAGCTCTCCAAATGTTTGCTCACTCTGCTCACTTCAGACCTTCAAAGTAGTTACAGTTACTTAGGAAGAAACATCACCTAATGGCTGAGAGCTAAGTACTGGTGTCAGACAGATAGGTATTCAAAGCCCAGCTGCTATTCTACTAATCTTTAACCTAACCTCTGAGACACGGCAGGCTTGTCTCTCAGACTGTCCTATGCTGCTGTGTAAATCTTCTTCTCTACTGGAGTGGCCCTGAAATCTTAACATGTAACAGGCAATTAATACTTACTCAGCATATACATGAACAAGGAGAGTAAAGGAATCCTTCAAGTGATGCGGGATTCATTTCTCCCTGGGCCCAAAAGCTGCATGTTGATACCTGTTCTTATGGTCTTTTTTTCATGGTCATCCAGAGTTTTAGAATCCTTCTACAATTGTGTTCACACTCCGATACACAGTATGGTAGTCTAGGCATGTGTTTTGATGTTTCTAGATTTTCTTCCCTTGAAAATTTCGTTGTTGACACTTGTACAGGTCAGGTACAAACTACTGTCACAATTTAAAGAAAGAGAGGTTGAATTTGGCCCTTAGTTTCCAAGGTTTTGGCCCATGGTAAGCTGATGCCAAAGAAGGAACATCATGGCAGAAGAGCACATGGAGCGAAGTTCTCACTGCAAGGCACCCAGGAGGCAGGGCACAGTGGAAGTGTCCCAGTGAGAGCCCCCTCTAAGACACTCCCCTGTAACCCACCTCCTAGCGGCACATTCTGCTATGAACACCCCCATGATCCAAGCACTCCTTCGAGAGGCTCGATCCCATCAAACTGACAATTAAGATTACCTGGTACTTTTGCGTTTTAAGTACACATATAAATGCACATGCATTTATACTGCCATGGACTTGAGGAGAAATGACAGCAATGCGGCAGAACCATATAGACATTTTGGGTCTCCTTTTCTGTGGTATCTGTTGAACCACTATACTCTAACATGAAATGGGAGCTTTGTCGACTGTTTTTTTGTGTGTTTTGTTTTTTGTTTTTTGTTTTTGAGACAGGGTCTCACTTTGTAGTTGAGGCTGGCCTTGAGCTCACTATGTAGTCCAGGCAAGCCTGGAACTCACAGCAATGCTCCTGCCTCTGTCTCCCGAGTGCTAGAATGATAGGCATGAGCCACCATGCCTGGTACTAAAGATCTGTTGACTGTTTTGTTTTTGTTTTTGTTTTAATGGGAGCTTTGTGATGTTATCACGAAGAACCCTCCAGCCACTCACTCTCTAGGGTTAAAATGGACTGAGTAGGCTCAGGAGTCATGTTTCCCAAAATCCAAAGGGTCAAAGGTAAGGTCAAAATGTAAGGCAAAAGTCAACTGCAGGGCGAAGAGTTCAGGACAGGAGAGGAATAAGCTGGCACAAGAGCATGCTGGGAACCAGAAAGGAGGATCCTTTCTGAGGGTTATCGTGAATCATCTCGTGACCACGGCTGACGTTCACCGGCTGAGGTACAGGGTTTGGAGGTGCAGCCTGCTCTGTTGACCTGGCATAGATGAGGAGAGTCTGGCTGCCCATTCTTCTTAGCAGGTAAGAGGCTCTTCAGAAGACCAGGTGCCCTGAACAGCTCATGCATCCCTAGGGTCTGCATGGTCTCTCTCAGCATAAACCGAGAATAGCCATCTAGGTCTCTACTTTAGGACCAGCATTCCGGGGCCTTCAGGCCAAGCCCCATAGTAATCTTTCTCTTCCTACTATCCTTTACTTCTACTTTCTTATAGGGGAAGTAGAAAATAGAGAAATACTGACCTCATAGTGTGAGGCATTAAGAACAGGAATTCAGCAGTGACCCAGGCATTATTAACTAAGAAGAGAATAATTCAACAGAGGCTGAAATACTCTGCTGGAAACTGGAGTTGAAACCTGACCATTATTCTATAGCAGTGACTTACACATGAGAATTAAGTGAGTCTCAACTCATTATAGCAGGCTGAGTGATGGGAGATCTTTGAGCATGTGGTGATTTCTTAGCTCTTGACAAATCAAGCCACAGTAGCCACACGGTGGATTTTCTTTTGCTCCCAGTGTAAAACTTCTGGGGAAATCTAGGTCACTGATAGTCTGCTACTTGATTTACAGCAATGACCAACTGCTAATTTGGTTTTATCTGATCTTCTCTGGAAAATATTTTCAGCCACTATGGGCAGTCCTGTTAAATTGTGCAGACTTGCAATCATTTTAAAAACTCATTCAACCATCAAAGATTTGATTTGGTCTGTTTAATCTGTGCTGACCTCACTTTACTTTGCAAAGCCAAGGCCTCTGTTTCCTGACCTACTGCTGAAACCTTCCAGCTGTGCCTTGTGCGGCATTTGACCAAACACTTCCACATCTCCGACCTCATGCTACTGAGGGAACAGGTATTGTCATGTCCATATCAAGGATAAGAAGACTCAGACCTAGGAGAATTATGTAACAAGTGGTGATGCTACAAGTTTAAAATGAGGACTCATGGCCAGACTGTCTCATGCCACCTTATGACACTAACATAGCATTTGCACCTGCCCGGGGGAAGAGTAAAGCTGGTCAGGAAGAAGCCAGTGCTTTTCTTTGCACAGCCTGACTTACGTTAAGTCTGGACAGTTGGAGCCATGGATAATATAAACATGGCTTTTGCCAAGGATGAAACAAATGATGTGTTGGTATTTGGGCCTTGCGTCTGCACTGCGAGATGGCAGATGTTCCTCATCAACCCCTCCTCATTTCCTCTGCCCCCTCCTTCCAGGTCCCGCAGCTGGCTGTGTCACAGTCCTACCCAATGCCCAAGTCAGCCCAGACTGCTGTGGGAAGAGTGACCCCAGCAAAAAGCCAAAGGAAGTCCTTCTCAGTCACATGGGATAATTCTGCCATATAAAATCCAGATCCCCACAACCAGAGTTGAAAACCAAGGAAGAAGATCTAAGAACCACATTTGCTGTAGTTGGAATGTTTAACATCCCCTGTGGTAAAGGCAGGTTTGGTCTCCAGACCCCAAAGCACTGGGACCAACCACCATGGATTGAACTTCGCAAACTGGAAGCCACATAAGCCTTTTCTCTTCATGAGTGAACCACTTCAGGCATTTCATGTACAGATGAGGCACAGACAGTTTCTCCCATGGGTGGTTCTATCAGGTCCGTCCTATTACCTGCTCCCTTCTCAGATGGGCCTTCCTCTGTGATATGTCCCCAACTCCCTCCAAGTCCTCCTCCCTGGGCTGGACAGCTCCTGGCTCCAGATGGCTGCTGCCCTCTCCTACCTCCCGGTTAGCACTCTCTGCTCTTCACCCAACACTCCACTGATCACCACGTCTGTTACTGGTGACTTAAGACTCTTGCCCCATTGGCCAGTGAGTGTCCACTGTGTGTTCAAACCCAGGTCTCAGGCTGGCCCTGTGATGCTCATTCTCGTGTGGTCTCCATTTCGTCTG